>JAMKCH010024679.1:0-96592 GCA_023653785.1 Ophioderma brevispina | reverse complement strand
TCATAACCATTGTTTTCGTATTCAGCAGAGTGTGCGAATTTAGCATTTTGAATAAAGGAACAAATGTGGATTTTACAAGAGAAATATAGCCACAATAATACTTCCCAAGTATATCACATTAAAATTTACAAATGAAATAACATTTACGGGCTGCGTCCTGTTATGCAACAGGATCGATTTTCTCTAAACAACAAGACGCTTTATGGTAGCAACCGGTATGCGTGAGCTAGTATGGTCGACCACATCAGAGGACGTTTCTGTATTGCATTAAAATTATTTTTTAAAAAGAGCATTTTCATCGGCGAGGATATATATAATTTTGGATGCACGCGTACATCAACGAAATCAAAAGTCTCTTACACACACACACATACAATTACCGATTTTTATGACATATTGTTTGAGAATCGGAAGACGTGCATGCGTGCTGGAATGTAGCCTTTATTTTACGAAATAAAGAACACGTGGATGTGGATTGCAAAACTGAAATTTGGCGGTAGTTTCTAAAGACCACCTATGTGTGAGAGGATGTTTTTGATATCGAACATTTTTAAGAACGTATTTATTGAAATAAAAAGACAGACAAAATAATATTGCATGGAAATATTCTGATTTATATACCTAATTTAAATATCCCTGTCATCTGATTGGTTAAAAGTAGGGACATAGATTTACTACTCATTCATAAACTCAGGTCTGCCGGGCATTGCATTCACTATTGCAGGGCATAGCAATTGCTATGGCCGCTAATTGAACAATTATCAGATTATAGTCTCTTCAACACGACTCGGTAGTATTACTACATGCAATATACATGCAAAAGCGTAGTGCCATGACTGTAGCAGTGATGTTCATCAATTTGTATTTCTTCTTATCGTGCCCAAACACAGTGGTTCTTAAATATGATCCAGCCAAAGGTGTATACAATGTCTGGCTGCTTCACTGAATTCTGCAAGGTCCTTGTCTGTGCATTGTTGATCCAGCATTGTGCAAACTAAGAGATGTTCCATTGTCTGTGGCGCAGTTCCTCAATCACAGGTAGTGTCCTGATCTGCTTCCAGGTAGCCCTACTTCTGCAAGGAAACCTTAGATCGGCCAGTTTCAAGGGGTTGGACTCTGCTTTAGAAACTCTCTTTTAAGGATTTAAGGCGGTTAGCAACTGGTCTCTGTCCAGACATTGGGTGCTTCACATTGCATGATCGCTACACTACGACGGATGTCTGGTGGAGCAATTCCTGCTAGAATGTATAAGTTGCCCGTTGCTGTTGGGCGAAGACATCCTGTGATAAGCCGGCAGGAGGCATTTAATGCTAGATCAAGCTGTGTGGTATGGGTTGGTCTTTCCCATACAGGGCAAGCAGACTCTGCACATGAATAACACAGGGCAATTGCTGTCGATCGTAGTGTATATGGACGAGCACCCCCATCTTGTGCCAGTGAGTTTGTTCAAGATGTTATTGTGTGAAAAAAACTTTACTCTTCGTCTTCCCGATGTGGGTCTTATAAGAGAGAGTGTAAAGAGAGTGTAAAGGTAACTCCTAGGTAGACAGGATTATCACAGTGCTCCAGGAGTGTTCCAGACCAGGTTACTCTAAGCTGACGTTTGGCTTCTCGGTTGCGTAGACATGGTAGATGGAAAGCACACACCTGTGTCTTGGATGGATTCAGGGGCCAGGGTGGCATCATGATGGCTGAACCAGGAAACCTCTCGGTGCCCTGTGGCATCGTTCATGCGCTACAAAGAGAAGCTTAATCAAGCTTGCAAGTTGGTTTGGCAAACGTCACAAGTTATAGGTTATAATGATGTTTTGTCTATTTAAATTCGGATTATATCCTATCATTGTAGCTTCTGGGGATTCCCTTAATTTGCATAAATTAATATTCATATTCATTTGACCAAAGAAAACGCAATACAAAGGGATATTTGTTTTTTGGGAGACACGAAACGTCTCCCAAACGTAGTAATGAGTGAATAACAATTGTTAGGAGATATAAATATAATAATAATAATGATATCGTGTTTTTTTTCAACATTTTCCCGTCCAATTTTTTGCCTTTGATAATAAGCAATTAAACATAAAAAAATATAATTTAGTTATTTGATGCTCTCAATTTATTCTAATTTTGGTTCAGCACCCTTATTCGTCCGTGTGTTCTTGTAATCTACTGTTACTGTTATTGTATTTGAGGTCTTTTCAACACAGCTCATATTTTGTTGTAATTACGGGTAATTGTGCATAGGTGGACTAAATTTACGCTCTGCCGATTTTTCAAGGCATCCACATACTCTTGCCTTTATATGTTATATATATATATAGAGATATATATATGATATAAATATTATATATATATATCTATATTAGTATATAGGTAGATAAAGATTATATATCTATATCATATATATAAAATTATCAAATAGGAAAACTTTCTTGTTTACTCCATCACACTACGCCCCGTTTCGCCCGAGGGTATCAGGCTTTGTGCGAAGGAAAACACAAAAATGCATGTATTAAATTGGAATTGTCAGGTTGACAGAAGTCTTTATTCTCACTGCTGACAAGAACAAATATCTCAACTCTAGACAGAAGTTATCAGCAAATGTAGGCACGCTCCATAAACTCTATATTAAACTCTAATTTGCTGCAACTCGCCTTTTGCGAACTTTCCCCATTGTGCGCGGGTAATATCACCTGACTGTGTACTTTTGTATATTCTAATAGCGACTTATGTCACCTGACATTCCAAGTAATACAATGGCATTTTGTGTTCCTTCTCACACCTGAGAGGCCCTCGGGCAAACGGGCCCGTAGTGTGATGAGTAAAACAAGAAAGTTTTTCCTATTTGTATAATTATTAACATGCCCCTCCTTTTAAGGATTGAGCACTATGCGAATAGGAAAAGATGATAATTTATATATATAAAATACTATACCTGACTGGAACGGGGTTAGTTGTGATCGAGTTTCCCGCTTGTGCGATCATCAGACAAACTGGCTGTTATTCGGTGGATGCGAAGAGTATAATAGCGGTGGTCGCGGACTCAGGAAGAGAGAAGGTTGGTGGTCGTTAGAGGGCCGGCATGAGATGGGAGGTGACAAATTGCGGACGTCCGGAGAGGTAAAGGTAGTGTGTTATCCTAGTGATGATGTGGAGTGGTTTGCTAAGTATGAATTTGTTTCTCGTGGCGGCCACGGATATCCGCTGGGTTCGCTTGTTGAGTGGTAGGCGTCCTGTCGGAATTGATGAGGCCAGCTTGTCGGTGAGGCAGAGGTCGCATTTCCTGGTTCCGCTGGAGTACGGTCGGGCGCTGGATTACGATTGACCATGTGATGTCGTAGGGTTGGTTGTTCTTCTTGAGCTGCCAACACGTATTGGAGAGTTCTGTGTGTCTAGGTGCTTTTCATTCTGAAGATGTCTTGTGGTTGTGAATCTAGTCTTGAAAGGTGGTTCCGCCAGTCCGATTGTTAACGTTTGGTTAGGTCCCTGTTCGCTACTTTGACTTCGCTGTCGATGATGGTTAGGTTTCAAAACAGTTTCCCTTGCAGTGGGCACTGGTCCTTGTTGCTGGCAGTTGCGTCCATGTTGTGTAGGTTGATTATCCTCAACGGCGATCTTCTTGTTGTGGGTTTTGATGAGGCTGGCGACGTTTTTGGGCATTGCAAGCTCAGTCTGATTTGACGGTTTGTTAGGTGAATATCTGTGGAGTTTGGGGATCCGGCTGGAAATGTTTGTCGTGAGATTGATGAATGATCGTCCGATGTTGGTGGAGATGGAGACGTTCTTGCTGAAAGGGGTTTAAACCAGATGATGTTTACGTTTACGTTGAGGGTCGTCCTATGTGACACGGTTCTCTGTATGTGAGTTCTCGTTGTATCCGCTGGTTTTCAGAGCGTCGTTGTAGAATAGATGTAGAACTGGATTGCGTTGTGAAGGATCGTTATTGTTTAGAAATATCTGATAGACGTCTGTTATGGAGGATGTGGTAGGTTCTTGATGATGTTTGGTGGGTGGTGGAGAGCGTGTGATGTAAGCCTTGTCGGTCGTTGGGTTTGCGGTAGGGGTAGTATTTGCCGTTGTCCAAGTTGAGCGTGATGTCGAGGAAGTTGGTGACTTTCAGTTGCAGGTCGATGGTGATACATCTATAATATTAAAATTTAATTATATCTTAACATATTTATACGATGTTTTTTGTATTGTAATTGGTGCAATGAGATGGAAATAAACCTGAACCCCTAAAATGTTGATCTATTTACGATCAATGGTCTTTATTACAGGAACGATTCACCCTTTTTAAGTACCCTGTGTTAAGACAATTCGGTCTTTATAGCCATTGTTCGTGCAACATATATGTGTGATATCGAAAGTTAGACTAGTTGCGTGGATTCGATAAAATACTTTTTGATTTATTCACGTGTCCTCATAAGCTTAAATTACGCATTATAATTTCAGTTCTACTTTCAATCTCTCCACAATGTTAAGTAACATTTACTCAACGTTGCGCCGATGTAAATTAGCCTATACCACTGGACCATTTGTTTCATTTAAAAAGCGGAAATATTATTGTAAAAAGGTTTTAAAAACTATGCAAATAAAATCATTAAGGGCATCGTCTAGTACCATGCCTAAGATAATTACTAATATCAAGGAAATAAAACAAAGGATTCAGGATGTATCAGTCAAGAATGAAGTTTTGTACCCGAGGCTAACTGGATGTAGATGTGTTTTCTAACGAACAACCCAAGGCTGACCTATTAAGGTTGACGTTTTTAAGGTTGAACTACCGTCAAACTTATCTTCAAAAACGACAAATGCCACCCGTATGTGATTTGGGTGCAAGTGCTTTGCTCTCTCTGGGTTGTGTATGTGTGCCTGTGAGGGGTTGTGTGTGTGTTGTGGTGTGTGTGGGGTTGAATAATAATAACAATGATTATATAAGAATGACAACAATCGCTTGCTTATCCCTTTAAGGCGAGATTATTATGACATTATGAGTCGTTCCCACGGATTGGCTATTTAGCAAATCTGTTCCAGAGAGCGTTCTTGTACTAATCTCAAATCCTGCACACATGGCATAAATAATATCCATATCGTCGTTTGTTATTAATCACGGAATAAAGCGCATCTTTTACAATAACACGGTGTAATAAGGGTTGCCGTTAGGGCGTAACAGAACTTCGTTACCGTTAGTTACCGTTACATTGAGATATTAATTATCAAAAAAGTGTCTTCTTTGACTAATTAAAAATTAGTCATGCAAATCAGTTGTTTTATCATTCATAATAATGTACTTACTTCAATACTGGAAACATGTTAACCTATATATGCTGTCAGAAACCTTACCATATTTTAACTAGTTTTCATGATTACAATATTTTCATTACCTCAAATTTACAGCTAAATTTGTCAAAATGACAATTAATTGACTAATTAAATACAACTTTAGACGCACCAATGACTAGAATTAGTTTTGGCCACACAAAAATGACGATTTAAGTACACAGTGGCCATTTGCTAATTAAGTCCATTTTTTGACTAATTTTGTAATTAAACAAATCCTAATTTTTTTAAGTTGTAGAAATTTAGCAATTATAAAATTTAATATCCGAAAATCTTTCAAAAACATTCTTTTTAATTCAAAACCACTTTTTTACCACTATTTTGTGATTATAAAAAATATGTTCTGACTAATTTTAATCATCAATAAACACTTTTTTTGACTAATTACTATTCTCAGTGTAACATTACATAGACTATAGCTGCATTTTTAGAGTACCCCTCATTTTTGAGATATTGCAGTTGCTTGTATTGATCATTGGTTAGGAAACTACGTGTGTCACCCCAAACAAATGGAGAACAGCAATGCCGAGAAGCCGAATATGTTTTTTCAAACGTTTGTAGAAGAGTTTAGATCTGCTGAATCAGAGCCGATTGATGACAGACAAAACCCTTTAGCATATTGTCGCAGAACGCAAAAAATTAAAATGGCTACCAAAAGCACTTACTTAATTTGTTATTACTTGTATGGGTTAGGCAAAACACCCTTGTTGGCCAAAAAAAAATTCATTAACGGCACCTTATGGTCGCCGATACGAAATAAGAATTGATATTTATCTACCCGTGACCGTAGAAAAAATGGAAATTTTGCATATGTACTAATACTTAAGCAATCAATTTTTATTTTTAACCATATTTTTAATGAATCGCGTTCAATAATGTGACTAATCAATCAATCAATAAAACATTTAAGTTAAAAAAAAAAATGTAATGTTTGTGTATTCATGTAATCATTCAGATACAGTTTTAAATAATCATAATATAATACAAAGTTATTGATATCTGCAAGATGCCATCTAGATGGGCGTCCAATATGGCCGTACATTTCAGTCAGTAAGGTCAGTTTCATCATTCACGCTGGTAGGCTAAAGGTATATTTTTGTGGTTTTTAGTTGTAATTATATTACCTTCCAAAAATCCCAGTAAGACTAACGTGAATGCCATGGTGTCATTATTTATCAAATGTCCACAATGTAGATGCCAACGGACGCCTAAAACTTAAAAAAACAAACGCCCAAGAGACACATCCCTTTTATACATATTAATGATCGAAATTTCGGCCGCTTAGTAAGTGCCATTTCCCCCCCCTTCCAGCCATATTTGATGCCAATCTTGTATTGCATCTTAGATGTAATAGATTACAACTGGTTACCAAATGATATATAAACCGAGCTGATTGACTTACAGTGATATCATAAACTTACAGTACGGATAGAGTAAAGTTTATCAACATAGGCCATCTATCAGAGTATCGGAAGCATCTTGGATGCTACAATGACGGAATTTAAGATCACATTGTGAACACTATTTTCTATGGTTTAATTACAGCTTGACTGTCAAAACACCAGATAGATACCCAAATTACCACAATGCCAGTCACAAGGTGATCAGGATCAGACCCCTTTATTGTAGTTAGCCATATTGAATTAATTGATTAGGTGATTATAGACTCATGTTTAATAATCGGTCACAGGGACATTACAAGGCTAAACTTTTTTTGCAAAACACAGAACATTTTTTTGTGTGTTTTGGTGCCCATCTTGATTTTTGCGTTCTGATTAACCATTGCTCAATGTTTCTCGTCTGGCACCGATCGGATTCCAGAATCAACATAAACAAACTGGTCATACAACCGTTGAAAACAATATCTAATCAAACAAATGTTGATCTATGTATCAATGAACCTGTACCGCCTGGACCCCATTTCAGATCCATTCCGATAGACTGTATACTTTTTGAGATTGCTCAGATTTAAGTAAGCCACGTAGATAAATCGGTTATTACCGATATCGTTTTACCGATTTGTGTGTTGAACCCTCCATCCAAATAATTTATGCGTGATGTGGAGTAAGTAATGAATGTTGAGTAAGTGGAATGAATGATGTTCTGTAGGAGTACAATTGGAGTGTCCATAGTTTCTAAATAAGAAACTATTTTATTCTTTTGAAGCACCCTTAAATTTCAATTCTGTGGTGTTTTTTCGGGGGGGGGGTGAGATTTGAGAAGAATTTGAGACCAATCTATTCCCAACTATTTGGGATACCTGCAATAATGTGTACGCATGTTTGCTAGCCATATTACCGATTAACTCGATATGGATTGAAACCAAACCTCGAAAACGCTTTTGAACATTACCAATATTGCTATTATTTATTTAACTTTAACCCCTTCCCCTTCCTTCTATCAAGATGAACAAAGACTCGAACTTGTGCATATTTTCGTGACAGGGATCCTGTCCGGTCAAACAAGTATTTGGGTTTTTGGCCAAACCCAAATCACACACAAATTACTATATGTTTTCCAAAACTTGCGAGACTACTAGGTATAACCTTTATTGACATACGTTCGTGTTCTTCCATGCAATACAACAGGTACCATTTCGTGATTCAACACCTTCGTCTTTCATCAATTTTTCACTTAATCTCACTGATATGCATGAAATGGAATCATAATGTGTTCATCCCGACTCAGTTCCACTCATTTGGTTAAGTTAAGAATCAGCTGTCGCGGAATCGATATCGTCTTCGTATTCCTTTCCAATTTACACTTTTTAAACATATTTTAATTTAAATAAAATTGAATAGAAATTTTATTTTTAATAAAAATGCCCCTGGTGTGAAAGCAGATATAGTCCGCGGGAGCCAAATTCCGGCTCCATAGACGATACACGAATAAAGGCGTGAAACTAACATGTGGCGTGAAGGTCAACTAAAAATCGAGTGCTCTCCTTTCCGTTGTAGCAGACTTAGTCCGTCGGACTATAATTACTTCTACATCGTTCCCACCCATGCTTCTTCTCTCGTCTCGTTCATCCATTTTCATTCCACTTGTTCTTGTCAACTCAATCATAAAATTCTCTTTTCAGCCTTTTAAAACGCTATGCATTTTGAATCTCCTGATTACCTATCTTCATATTTGTCAGCTCTTCCGAACAACACGAATCTCCCACTAACACACTTCGTTCTGATTCAGTAAGCGTATCTTTCTCACTCACGCTTAAAATGTTTAAGTCCATGGCCCGATCGCTAATAGCCGCTCTTCCCCAGAAGCCCCAGATTTTACCAGTAAGTGGTCCACTATTTTGTATCAGAAGAAAGCCTCTATGTTCTCATTTTACCCTTTGAAAATCTTAGAGCCAAAGGTTTTTGTTTTTTGGTTTGGAAGTTGTGAGCGAAATTGTGCCCTATTTTGGTCGACCAATTTAATAGTTCTATTGCCGTGTGAAAAGTTGTATTTCATCATGTCAAAATCGTGAAAGTTAACATATGTCAATTAAAATTTTAAATCGATTGTGTTAATAATAAGCTAAATTTAACCTAAATTTAATTTCTAATATTAATTTTTAATAATTTAAGTTTTATTGTTTAATGTCCAGACTTCCGAATAGAATAAGAACTTCTACGCAGTGCATTCTTCAAGATATAGGCACTTGACTATATGGGTCCGTGTAGGCTCGCCCTCGAGCCTTCGGTTCTCGGACCCATACGATCGCGAACGACTATCTAGGAGAATGCCTGGGCTTGGTCCTTATGTTAATGAATCGATTACGGATGAGCAATATTTAATTCATCATGATTTTACGATTTTTATTAGAATACCATTACATTAGTGTATAGCCGATTATCAGAGATATGCTCACAATCTGTTTCAATTTAGCGCAGTCGATGCCTTGATAAGTCTAGTCTTAGCGGAGCTACTTGCGTGTTGTTGTCAGAAGTTAGCTTGTAATTTCTATTTCTCTATGCACACATTCACATGCATCATAACAGACATGATTCATTCATCAACAGTAGATTCATCATTTCATCACTATATCTTTGTATAGTGTAAGTGCTAATTTTGCCTGCGTCCCTGTGTTTGCATTTTCTAAGAGGACTAATTTTGGACTCGCTCTTCATTGAGTGTTTTAACTTGTGATGACCTGGTCTGAGATGCCATTCAGGCAAAGAGAGCTCGCATAAAGATGTAGTTCCATCATACTATGATCGTCTTACGGCACTTGACTCTCCGATGTTGATGGTACTGAGATCCATTTCTTCTCCTTCGATAAGGAACTTAGGTGTTGGTTTTTGATCACGGAATGACAATTCTATCACATCAACTACAATTTCATAAGTCCCTGAATTGGCAGCTTGCCACCTCAACCTGTCAGCAGGTTCCTCGATTAAGTCCTTGTAGTAATCTTTGCGGGCCTCGAATCCTTTCTAGACTTGATTATGCAGCTCTTCTTTTTAACAACATATATTGTTAAGGATCGCCGGCGTCTCCAAAACTGCAAAATAGGAGTTGCACGACTCATTAATGGAAACCAGAGAGCAGTCACACTTCTCCCCTCTTAAAAAGCCTACATTGGGCTTGTTGGGCCCCCCCCAGTTGCTGACCGCATTAAATTCCTACTCTGCCTCTGTCCAAACATATAAGCTAGCATCCTCATAACCTTGTTATCTTTCTTCTCTTCTTCATATTCGTTCAATCTCCTTATGCCTTGCATTCTGCTGCGGGCAACCTAATTGGCCACAGATCCCACAACAGATTGGTGATCGGGGTTTCTCTATCATTGCCCCATGTCTATGGAATAGCCTGTCTGCCACTGTCATCAGACAGGCTAGTCACGTCTTAGTTCTTTCACGAAACTTTTCAAAACCCATATATTTCCGGATTCCTAGCGGTGTGGTTTCTTCTTCCTCATATCTTTTTTTGTTCACTTCGAACTAGCAGCCTTTGGGTAAGTAGGCGCGTTATAATCCCTCGTGTTATAATGTTTGCTTATTCCCTGTGAAAGCAGATATAGTCGGCGGTAGCCACAGTCCCCATGGCTCCATATAGACGATACCGGAATAAAGCGTGAAACTAATGTTTGCGGAAGAGTCCCTGATCGATGTGCCCTAATTGTTTTCATCATTGTTCCCACATATATGGACTATAGTACGCCGGACGATAATTACATCTACACCGGATTGTGTGTACTCCTGCTGACAAGGTCTGCCCTGGAGATTCTGCCAAAGAACTGAGCGCGCATTACACTATTTTAAAGTGCAAATTGAAACAATGAAATTGCTTTCATTTTCACAGACCTGTTTTTAAGAATTCCCCATCGAATGGATCACTCTCTCTCTTGCTCTGCGATCTGTATTGGCTTCGCATTGAAAGGAATATGAAGTTTAGAACTCTGCTGTATGTGTTAAGTCTATGACTGCGACTCTGGCCCCAGTACGTCGATGATTGTATGCTTGGAAGAAGAGACCTCAGCTTCGCTCTGAACCATCCGTTCTTCCATGCCCGGATCTTGGTGATCTCAGACAAAACAATCAGACGTTCTGTTGATACGGCCTTAGCAGTGGCTGCTGCTGTAAATCATGTGAACGTGCTTCCAGTGTATTCGTAGTGCCTCAGCGTTGAATGCTGGTCAATGTGTCAGACATATTCGTCCTTATTTCTCCTTTTAGTGGCAATGGTTGTTTTTTATTTATTTTTTTTTGTTATGCGCTTGCAAGCCGCTGTCAAAATGTGCACTATAAGTATTTTTTGTTAAGGGCTTCGGTGTCCTAGCTTAATGAACGGTTAAGGATGCGCAATATTTATTATGATTCCCAACAGTCTTCACAAATAAGTTGTATTAGAATACTTGGTTATTTGCATCACATTAGTGCAGCGATTATCAGAGATGTGGCAATCTCAAACTGTTTTCAAATTTAGCAGTGAGTTGTAGTCAGGAAGAGGATTGTGGGCACAGGGTGAAAATGGAAGGTACAGACTTTTCGATTGATCGATTTTGTCAATGATGGACCGAGCTAATAATTCGGAGGGGCTTTTTGTGTTTGTTGTGCAAACTTGTCGTGCAGTAGTGCCATTTTCTAAAAATCCAATATGGACGCTATCACTCTCAAATTCATTCACATGCCATTAATTTTTATGCACTAGATCCAGGTTTTAAAGCACGGAGAATCTTTGGGAACGATGATTGACGTGAGTGACAACAACAACATTACCATCAAATCCAAATATGGCCACCCTAAAACCAATTATTGGCCCTGAAATCATTCATAGTGCCCATAACTCATCAAGTATTTGTGATAGAGGCATAATTCTGCGCTCTATACCCAGTAGGAACTCATATCTGACATTTCATGTGTGTGTCAAAGCGTACCAATCAGATGAAGCCACTAATGGCTGCCCTTTTAAGATCTTTAAAACCTACGAATTTTCATACGGTCATAATATACTGGCCGTCATTTGATTTTAAGTATGTTGTCAAAACCAATATACCAGATACGAGTTATTAATGCTCAAAAGCACACATGTCATACTTTAATTTAAAACTTTAATAATCTTTGTGGGGTGGTTTTAACTAAATACAACACAGATCAATCGTAATTTATTAGGTTTAAAGAAGTAAAAAGGCAGGCCACCTTGGCCACCCATCTTAACATTTTTTTTGCATATAAAGAACGAAATTCCAGATAAGAATGTCAAATGGTCAAATACTTATCCCATACCTTAATTTACACCTTTATAATAATAATTAGTGATGTTGTACATACATATAATACCATTTATAATTAGGTTTTGCTATTTTTAAAGGCGGTTGTATTGGCTCCCATCTTGAATTTTGAAAATGCATTCCAAAAAATGCCAACTAAGGGTTTCTAGTGAGTAAAATACATGGATCTCATAAGGTAACGCAATTTAAAGATGCATATAGGACACTTGGAATTAAGCATCTAAACTGACCAAAATTGCAGAAACAATGACGTGCCCGGATGCGTTGGAAATGCCTTCTAGAGGTGTTAAAGTAACACTTGCCAGACTGGATCGATGTAAACCAGTTTGACAACACCTGCAAGAACATATTTTAGGTGTTCAGGATGTATTCAGTAGGTAAATCGGTTATAATGGAGGTAGTTCAGATAATTTTAATGATTCCGAGAGCATTTGACTTTTGAGCAGCCATATTGGATTTTTTGTGGCAATGTAATGATAAAATTACTTTACCATCAATTTCTCGTGTGACTTAATGCACCGGAGTTAGTACCGAGAAATACCTGTCTCTATCGGAATACTTAAGGGATTATTAGTGATTTTGGACATGGTAGCAGCCAGATTGATTTTCAAAAATGGCACGGTAACAAATTTACACACCCTCAAAAAATTATGGCTTAGGTCCTAATGAAGTAAAATCTATCAATAGAAAAAAAAGTCTGTACCATTTCCATTCCTTCAGTCTGTGTGCCTAAACTTCCACCGACTCTATGTTGCTTGGTAAGTTCTAGTCTAGCGGCGTCTACATGCGTGTTGTTGTCAGGAAGTTAAGCTTGTAATTTCTCAATGCACACATTCACATGCACCATAAAATGACAGGATCATTCATCAATAGTAATTTTATCTTGTGATTCCCCATGTTAGGAGAAATTACGTCGTGAACGTCTAAAAAAAACACGACGAGAGTTCTTAGCAATTAACGTCCGCGAAAATGCAAATTAATTCAAGGTCGTTCTTCTAAACGAGTAGGCCACGCACTACTAACTACGACGATATGGCAACATATAATTTCGCCCCCATTGTTTCTCCTTTGTTTTCACTTTATTCTGTTTAGTTTAGCAAAAGGTATGAATATTAATGTATGTTACTGAATGGAAATTTATTATAACTTCGACGGACTGTCTGTAACAGGATTGCTATAGAGAGTCCGCCGTGCATCTCCGTATAGGCACAAGAATATGAAATTTCGTCATTATTTAGTATTATTTATTATTAGTTATATTACTATGCAGCATCTAGAGAAATTATCTTTGTTATGCACGAAAGTTGGCGTTGCGGTTTACGCAAATGAGGTGGAATAAACAAGGATATGAACATTTAATTACAAATCACAAAAAGCGCCTCATATAAACTAAGGAATGATTAATATTTCCCTTATTCAAACTGTTAGGATGCTTGATGATGATCTATTATGTTGCATTTGTTTTAAAGTTCACATGAATTTAACAATCTGATTTCCATTTTGGATACTATCGAAGCGTATTCTACAAATTTTGAGTTGTAGTCATTAACCTTGGTCATTTCATCTTTTTTAGGAAAGAATCTTAAGATAGTTTAGAGACAAGCATCTTGCCACTTAAGCTCAAACCTGCATACGTCATCCCGTAACGTGATGTAATTCTATTTAGGTATGACGATATAGCATATTGACCCTTTGACCGAAATCGGGATTCTGACTAAAATGTCTGTTAAGCTTTTCCATGCTCTACGGTTGAACACGATTTAATGAAAGCGATCCTAAAATTACTACAGTGTAGTGGTATCACCATAGATTATTTTTATTATTAAATTGGATTACCAATATAAATGGCTAATTTATAAACATAAAATGGCATTTTGCTAACAGATGGAAAATAAAACACAGGCCTTTAGGGCACTCTGTCCAATTTCATGGCAAGGATTGTATTATTTTTTCTAACTCAAGAGTACGCTGTCTGTCTGTGCAAATTATGCGTTGTGAAAAAGGCTACACTCTAATACTTTAGATTGTTTATTAGACCAGGTTTTTTTCTCTGTCAATTCTTAAGATGTGGCAATAATTCTTTGAAGCTTAAAACTCGATTACTGATTATTGCATATTATACAAAGAATTCTGAGGATATATCAATGCCAATTATTATCATTAATATCATACTTCATGGAAGAGATCGAGGGGTATTCTCATTGAATCCTAAATTATACTGACAATCATTGTTCATAACACATTCACGTCCCTTTTTCAGTTACAAAATGTTTACGTTTGTTAAGTACCACATCCTGTCTGGAAATTTTTGAAGCGACAAAGGTAATTGTAGAGAAAAGGCCTACTCCTACAGCTTGTTTTTGCCAGGAGTAGGTGTTTTTGTGGGCCGCCAGCTATATATGGAAGAAATACTTTCCGTTGTCATGTTTTCTGTCTGGATGTATGTATGCTTCTCGTCACCCAAAAAGGCGGGCCTTCCTTTCTCCAACCAGAACGCAGTGACCGATTTGCAAAAAACCTTTTAAAGTTAAATTTAAATCTTATAGATTTAAAATTTTAATCTATAAGATTAATTTTAAATCTAAAGATGGATTGGTCCCTAATCACATTCGTTCGGGATTTATTTTAAATCCACGTAAATTAGAGTGTTGGTAGTAGTAGTAGTGGAAACACGTATTACATATGTCGTCTGTCACCACTAATTGTACATATTAATTACCTCATTTGCATATTTGATCTGATTGACTAATAACAAGAAAAAATCTAGTTCTTTTTCTTTTATTTTGTTTGATGAAATTGTTATCATAAGCTCGTCAATTGTGTTGTAGGGAGTAAAAAACGCTTTTTATTATGTTTATAGAAAAGAAATGATCAAAGAACTAAATAATAATGACAAACAAAAAATGATTCCCATACTTGGAATTATATATAATTCTTTATTTCAACACAGAAAATCTTATTTTTTTAAATATATTTAGATAATTCTCCTGTGAAGGTTTTCTCTGTCTTACCATTTAAATCTTAGAGAAATTTATTAAGTACTTAGAGCTGAAGGTAGCTTCAGGTTCAATTTTTTTAATGTGTAATTCAGATGTTGTGATAACAATATTGACATTGCTAGTTAATACGAGTGGTTGTAAGTGCATAGGAATGGCTTGTTGATGACGAATAATCTGGCCCCTTCTGAAATCTCCAGTTCCGCGGATAGTGATCGGTAAAACAAAAACCCTGGATCATAAATAAATTCAATACTTTTTTCTCCACTTGTTTGGCACCAATTCTGGAATACGACAGCGGTATATCGAGTGGTGATGAACTTCGAACAATTTGCCTTTTACCGCGATTGTCGCTTTTATCTTGGTGTTGGCAAATATGCACCTAATGATGCAATGTTTTATGGTATAGGTTGAGATTCGCCGTAAGGTGCGTCAAATGTAGTCATGGTCAGTGGCTAGTAATCTCGGCAATGTATGGCACCAGATTACATGTATTACACATAGGTTGCTGAATACCATTGACCTTTGACTTAAGTTACGGATTTTTTTGGGGGGGAGGTGCTGTGATGGTTACCATCCTACTTATACTTTGGTAATTAAACGTGTAAAATGCGGTTTTTAGTGATTTTTGAGAGTTTGTAAAGGAATTCCATTCATCACTGTCTTTATCTTGATGTCACGAATTATGGGAGTGAAAAGAATCCCCATATTCCAACATCCTGAAGCAATAGTACGAGTAATTTAAAGCAAGTCTGCCACATTTTTTAGAGAAATGTAAAAACCGTCAACATTGTTGTCTGGCTATTTGGTTAACGCGGCAGATATCATCTCCGCACATTTACGACACAAATATCTAAGCTCGTACATACATACACGATATTTCATAGACAGTAAATAATTTAAACATAATCGGAATCATGAACAGGTCATTGGTCCGAATGACATTTGCTCCGAGATGTTTTTGATCCGAGTGGTCTTTAATCCGAAAGTGTTTTGTTCCGATAGCTTTTAGGTCCGCGACGGGTCGTTGGTTCGATAAGACTTTGGACCCCGGTTTCGGAACAGCAACCCTTCACCCCCCCAAAAAAACCGGATTAAAGACCCTTCGGACTAAAAAAATAATACGGTCCAAAGACCTTAATTGCTTTATCGGAACAACGACCTGTACAGTTGCTTATGTGGTCTACGCCCCACAGTCTATTAATCTCGATCTACTTACTAAGCTCAATCTTGCTCAATGCACTTATTCCATTGGAGGTGGTAAACAGATCAATATTCAACTTCGTGCCTGCACAAGCTAACCTATTGACCTCCCGTGTATGTACCCTATACAGTCGGAATACAAGTGATATAGATTACGTCATTATATTCGTGACGGTCACTAAAATCACTATAGCCTGTAACCATACACACTATGGTTCAAATTATCCCCAACCCTCTCCAAATATTCAGGCATATCTTTGCATTCGACCATTTTTGCAACAGCTGATAGAGGAGAGTAGAAAAAGAGACACTGTCGTAGGAGAATAACTGTTTACCAATGAATCTTTCTATTTGATGTATTTACAGATGTTGGGTGAAGGAGTTAAAAATACTCTGTTCTGTGTGTACTCTCTCTGTGAATCGTTCTAGACCATGTAGACAGAGCGTCTGTGACAGCACTACTCCAGATCATAAATGCTCTTTGATGTTCAACATGAGTGCATTTCTACGAAAAAAATCTATCTTCCATATATCCGTTTATTTTGCACGTCAACTCACTCATGTGACAACCCCAAACCCATATGTATTCACATATATATATATATATATATATATATATATATATATATATATATATATATATATATATATATATATATATATATATATATATCACTATATATATCACTATATCCTACGCTAGGGCGAAATTTTCTATTCATAAACACATAGACTTTTACGTTAGGGCGAAATTTTGTTTCGCCTTAACGTTATCTTTTGTTTGCGCTTTATTCCGTCAAAAGAAATGAATATTAATTAGGTCCCATGTTGTATATTTTTATAAGGGAGCGGTCATTATTTAAGACAGGGGAGGAATGGAGGATTTCAACTTGTTTTCGTCGAAAAAATGTGCGTCCCCCCTTCGCTTCCGTTCAAAAATGTTGGCATTCCCCCTGATTTTATGAGATTTTTCCATTAAAAAGTTCACGTTCCCCTTCCAGTTGATTAAAATGTTTATAAGACTTCCATATTCGCACCTCTGGCTTACAATTTTCTTTCGTATTCCCCTAGCTCAAATCCTCCATTTCCCCCTGGCCTAAATAATGCCCCCTTCTAAAGTTCCCGCCCACTTGCTAGAGAGTCTTTTTGAGTTTTCAAATTTAAGGTGATGCATTGCGGGTTACACGATTTTCGGCATTTACAGAACACCCGGAAAATATTTTGTCCGATTTAGGCTCAATATGTGCAGAAGTTTCCTGTCTATGCAACTATAGCAGTCAGGAGGTGGGCGAGTAGCGTCCCCCGAAATAAAAAGGCAAACTTTTACCCCCAAAATGGTTAAAAATGACTGAAAATTACTCCTGACACATGAAAGGGTCCGAAAAAAATCTGCACCCATTTTTTAAAATTTCCCCCCTAAAAATTCAGCCCCAATCTGAAAAATCACCCTTAAAAACTCTGGCTACGATCCCGGCGAGAGTTGCTTGACCCATATTTACCATATACCATCTGGTGGATTCAGAAGTGCTCAAACTTCTGATACCTACCTCCCCCAATCTGGACAATTC
Source organism: Ophioderma brevispina (assembly GCA_023653785.1). Classification (NCBI taxonomy): domain Eukaryota; kingdom Metazoa; phylum Echinodermata; class Ophiuroidea; order Amphilepidida; family Ophiodermatidae; genus Ophioderma; species Ophioderma brevispina. Next base: position 78,770 of record JAMKCH010024679.1, on the reverse strand, counting down.
CTACACAGCACTATGTAAACTCTTTATTAAGATAGCAAAGAAGACCATCCCACGTGGCTGTCGCCGCAGTTATATCCCATCCTGGGATGAGGAATGTGATACACTTTACAATGAATTCAGAACCCGGGAAGAAGCGACATCTAAGGCTTCAGATCTGACAAAATGCTTGATAGGAAACGTCATGAGCCCTGGGAGGAGACGGCCCATGGAATTGACTTCACTCATTCTAGCAGGAAGGCCTGGAAGACCATAAACCGCCTCCCGCCAGAGTTTCCAAACCATCGAAATGTTCTGTGTCTGCTAACTCAATTGCTGAGCAACTCCTCGCAAATGGTCGTTTCAAGGATATTGATAAGGATCGCATTCGCTCTGTTGAAAAAGAGATCACCAATCTTCGTCGAGCCCCTGGCGTGGACGGGTCACTTTCAACACCCTTCTCACTATATTAGCTTACCTCTGCTATCAACCAACTAAAGAGTGGAAAAGCCAAGGGGCCTGATAATATACCAGCGGAGTTCCTGATGCACTGTGGCCCACAATGTCTTGAATGGCTCTAGGAGTTCTACACGTTACCTTACCAACCGGTCCTTACCCACGATCTGGAGAAGGGCTACCATCATCGCACTCCCCAAACCAAGCAAGCCTGTTGACAACCCCAAGAACTACCGCCCAATATCACTACTGTGTGTTTCCTTCAAACTCCTTGATCCTGGCCCGTCTGTAGCCAGTTATCGAATCCCATCTGCCGAACAAGCAGGATTTCGCCGTGACCAGAGCACTGTCCAACAGATTGTAAAACTCACAAATGATATTGAGGAGAGCTTTGAAAAGCGTCGTAAGGCAGGCGTCATCTTGGTGGACCTTACTGCAGCATATGACACCGTGTGGCACCAGAGCTTGACATTCAAGCTTCGCAGGACCATTCCGGATCGTCACATTGTACAATTCATAATTATGTAACATGCTTTCAAACCGTAGCATGTTCTTAAGACCAGTGATGGGCAGAGCAGTCGACTGCATCGTCTGAGGAACTGAGTCCCACAAGGATCAGTATTGGCTCCCGTGCAGGATTAACTTGTATATCAGCGACTTACCTCAAACAACATCTAGACAATATGGCTACGCCGATGATCTTAATTGCCCTTCTTCACTTGGACAGAAACTGGACTGAAGTAGAAAGTATACTTACTGCAGATATGGCCATACTTACAGCATATCTCAAGACCTGGAGACTCAAGCTGAGTGAAGCTAAGACCACTGCTACTGCCTTTCATTTGAACACCAAGGGGCTCATCGCCAGCTCCAAATCAACCTCATTGGAGCGCCTCTGCCATACAATCCTACACCAACTTATCAGTGAGTGAAGCTTGATCGTCAGCTTACTTATCGGCAGCATCTCGAGTCAGTATGTACAAAGTTATCTTCGAAAAACAACCTCCTGTGCCGCCTTGCTGGATCTTCATGGGGTGCTAGTCCATCCACTCTATGCACCACCGCACTGGCTCTAGTCTACAGCGCTGCTCAATATGCCGCCCCAACATGGTGCAATAGCTCTCATACAAAAAAAGCTGGACACAGTTTTCAACGAGACCATGAGAACCATTACTGGCTGCCTTCGTCCCACTCCATCAGAGTTTCTACCAGTGCTTTCAAGCATGGCACCTGCAGTGCTTCGGAGAGAACATCACACACATAAACTGGTGAACATGGCTCTGTTGGACAACAAGCACCTGCTGCATAATACTGTCAAAGAATCACACCAGCTCGGCAGAAAAAGACTGCGCTTTCGTCGACCCGCCGCTAAACTCTCCAGCTCCCCATTCAACATCTTAAAGACATCGAACACTACCTGGCTAGATACCCCAAGACCAGACCAATTCACTCTCACATCTTTGACAGGATTCTCTCCTGGTCGCAATCTTCCACGCAAGGAATGGGTCACCTTGAACAGGATTCGCACAGGAGCCGGTCGTTTCAAGAGCAATATGCACCGATTGGGGCTGCGACCATCTCATGTGTCAATGTGGTTCTCCACATCACAGACTGCAGATCACATTCTCAATGAGTGCCCTAGATACCTTTCGTCCACCGGTGGATATAGACCTTTCAAACCCCAACCAATCAACAGTGAGCTGGCTCCACCAAATCAACACATTTAGCTGCTGCCTCATACGCAAGAAGAAGATGTATTCCATTTACGAGTACAAGTTGATTAAAACTGGCCAAGTCGGTCATTGCTATGGCAATCCCATTACCAATTGAAAGCTTTGGCTTTCGAAAAATTGTTTCAGAAGTGTCCATATTACCCCATGCGTAGGGCAATATGGACCACCTCGTTATTTGCAATAGAGGCGGGGCAATGTAGACCTCACAGAGATCCGCGTGTATGGCAAGTTAAAAATGTCATAACGAGTTGGTTTCGACACATGGTCCGTATATTGCCCCATCCAAGGTTCTACACAGGAATATAGGGTGTCCACCCCGGATCAAGCGTACACAAAGTATCCATCCAGCCTGGAGCCGTTTTGGAATTAGATGTAAGCTAGGAATTTGATACATGTACTCATACATGGGTAATATCAGTGACTATATTGCTATGGTAACACCCTCCAGACCGAGGCTCAAGAGAAAATGGAAATGTTTAAATTGAAATATTTCTTTGATTTTCAGGACACTACCTTCGTTTATAGCTGAAAAACTAATAAATTTTAGTTGTTGAATGGTGGTATTTCACGTAGCAATAGAAAGGACACTCCTACCACCTGTAGTTAAAAGTTACAAGGGGTCTATAATGCCACGGGGGACCATATTACGTACCCCTCTTTACCCTAACTGTCTAGCATCAGATCTTCTTCTTATCGTGTCCAAACGCTGTGCTTCTCAATGATCCCACCAGAGATGGGTACAACGTCTGGCTGCTTCACTGAAGTTCGTGCATTGTTGCTCCAGTAGTGGGCAGACCAAGATATTTTCCATTGTCTGTGGTGCTGTTCCACAACCACAGGTAGTGTCCTGATCTGCTTCCAGGTAGCCCCACTTCTGCAAGGAAACCTTAGATCGGCCAATTCTGGTTCTCAATCTGTTGAGGCATCGCCATTCAGCCCAAGAGGGAGATGCTCACCAGGTTCAATACCAATAGATGTTGCTTGGTTGATGGCAAGTCTTTCTTTCCACAAGGTGACTCTTTCAGCTCCTTAGAGACTGTTTCAAGAGGTTGGACTTTGCTGAAGAAACTCTCTGGATTTAAGGCGGTTGGCACCAGGTATTTGTCCAGGCACAGGGTGCTTCACATGAGATACTTGGCAGCTACGCTCTTGCATGCTCGCTACGCTACGACGGATGTCTGGTGGAGCAATTCCTGCTAGGATGTATAAGTATTCCGTTGATGTTGGACGGAGGCATCCTGTAATAAGCCGGCAGGAGGCATTTAACACTGAATCAAGCTTCTTGGCATGGGTTGATCTTTCCCATACAGGGCAAGCATACTCTGCATCTAAGTAGCACAGGGCAAGTGCCATCGATCTTACGGTATGTGGGCGAGCACCCCATCTTGTGCCAGTGAGTTTGTTCAAGATGTTATTTTGTGAACATACTTTACTCTTCTTCTTCTCGATGTGGGTCTTATAAGAGAGAGAAAATGTAGGACAAGCTGTTCGAATTCTGAATAAATTACAGCCAAACCTCAAATTCACGTTCAAATACACGTTAAACATGTGCCCCGAGGTTTGGGTTGAACCATTGCTGTGGCAACGAAGCATGTTTTACGCAAGGTTACATCATTTTCTTATACGGCTAACTATCACCATTGTTACTCATTATACGACATTCTTTCTTCCCTGTTGCTAACTTGTTACTAAAACTACATGTTGTATGCAGAAACTCATAATGTGTGTTTAAAAAAGCAAATAAATATGCAGATCTGCTTAGCAATTAACTTAGAAGATTTGGATCGTTGTGGCGCATTACATGCTATTTATAATTTTGCAAGCTAGCTATTTCGCGTATGTTGCTATTTCTTCTTGGGGGGGTGAGGTGGGGTGGAAGGACAAATTCCTTGAACCGTGGTTATTTTTCTCCATATCCCCCATCCCGCTGCCACTGCATTTCAAATTATTTCGAATCATTGCAATCTGAAGTAATAGAATAAGCACCCTATTTTGTAGAGATCATTTCGATATTTTGCGTATGTTGCTATTTCCTGTTGGGGTGGTGGATTGGGGCCAATTCCTTGAACCGTGGTTAATTTTCTCCATACACCCATCCCGCTGCCACTATATATAGACTCTAATCATCATTATTCTGATATGGTAAACGTCTTAATCGCTTATGATATACATATAACTCCGATTATTTGTTATATGATACCCCTACCCCTAATACCGTTTTCTTAGCTACTTTTTCATTTAGCCTTTTTATACGCTTCACGTTATAGCACCACCACATCACCGGACAAGAAAAGATAATTTTACAACAGCACTAAAAAAAAAAAAAAAAAAAATAAATAAACAAAACATTACAAGACACAATATTAATAGAAAAATCCATTCACCAGACGTAAAGCAGATAAATCTTGAATAATTCAAAATTTTGTGAAGAATAAGCACCATATTTTGTAGAGATCATTTCGATATTTGTGATAATTTCTTCCGCCTATTTTTTTTAATTTTATTTAGCATTTTTTTCGCCAAGATAGACTCTAATCATCATTATTCTGATATGGTAAACGTCTTAATCGCTTATGATATACATATAACTCCGATTATTTGTTATATGATACCCCTACCCCTAATACCGTTTTCTTAGCTACTTTTTCATTTAGCCTTTTTATACGCTTCACGTTATAGCACCACCACATCACCGGACAAGAAAAGATAATTTTACAACAGCACTTTTGGGGTATCCAAAGATATGTACTAACCATATCTGAGGTCAAAATTCGTATATCTTTCTGAGCCAGGTCCAACCTTTTCTAAGCGACTTTTTGACCAGTGGGTCCCAGCCTATTAATATTTCCTTGTGATGTGTTTCTTGCATTGTATAGACATCTTACAGTTCAGCAAATATGCTACCAAAGATTCTATGAAGTGAATGCCGGAAAAAGTATTAGCAACCAGTAACCCTTCTTGGAAGCATATGCAGTTGCAGTGCACAATAGGTTTCACACTCTCTGTGATGACATTGAAGAGAAGAGGTACACTGAAGAATAAATCACACCAACAACAGCTAACCGAGAGATTGGGCTGGAAATGCTTCTGAAGAAGGAAGGAAGACATTATCTATTGCTCCAAATGATGAGATCACTCCATCAAAGAGAATTTGAAACTATATAGTAGCAAAGAAACACCAAACCAAGAACAGGCACCAAATGTAACTTGGATGCTGCCAAAGCCGCTTTCGATGAAGAGATTTATGGATAGATTAAGATACTTGTTATTGACTGACTGTAACAAAAGGAGATGCATGTCGTAACGGACAATGTGTCCCTTTTGATATGACAGATCACATCAATTATGATGTAGCTACACAAGACACACGGGATACGGCCCGGCCTCCAAAGACGAAGAAAAGAATGAGAACGAGATCGACAGCCCAGGAGAGGATAAAATTACTGAGAGTAACAGAAAAATGTTGAAGAGCAGTGATAATAGTATTATAACAGTACACTCAAATGACTCACAGACAGACGGTAATTTGAACATTAGTGAATGAATCTTATCCCTTGACTTGCAGTTCTAAGTGTTTCTATCGATATTTTCTTGGCGAACTGAAACTGTAATCATCATCTTGCCATCGCAACCGAGACAGATTTCGCATCTTCTTGGTAACTGATCCACAGTGACCACAAGGTCATCTACATAGTCACCACCGTTCTTGCTTTGATCGTGAGTCCTTTGTCATTGTTGGTGACAAAGGGTTGTCAGAGTATATATTCTACAACAATAATCGATTTCCTCGAGGAAACTTTAAGTTCTTCAATGATCCTTCTTAGGGTTAGGATTTGATGTAGTATAGATATGCTTTTGCGGAAACCACTCTGAGTATTTGATAAATGTACGGAAAGACTCTATTGTACAGGATTTTAGAGGCAAATTGGGAGATAGTGTAATAGACCTGTAGTTCTGTGATAACTAGAGATCACCAAGTATGATAGATGACCTTAAAAGGCAGCTGACTTACTTCCTTTGTAGGTATCATTACAAATTTCAACAGCTGATCATGGAGATTCACATATAACGGTGGGAATATAGTTAGGTCCAAGGGTCTTGGAGATCTTTAGCTCTTCAGATATGTCTGAAGTACCTTAATAGTAAAAAGACCAGTCCCAATAGACAGTCTGTCAGAAACATTATGGTTGAAGAAGGAATGGTTGAAGATTTTCATCTGATCCGACTGCTTGGTCGAGAAGCAGGCCGGAGTACTGAAGTTATCTCCCCTGGTGCTGTTTAGTGCTGTTCACCTTTGATATGGATGATGGTTGCTTTCTTGTTGTTATCCCCCTGCAAACAGCCTAGGCTGCAGCATGTTTGTTATCATGGTGTATAGATTTCATCAAAAGCAGCTTTGACAGCATTCAAGTTACCTTTGGTGCCTCTTGTTTTATTTGGTTTGGTGTTTCTTTGAGGCTAGTTTCAGATTCTCTCTGGCTTGAGTGATCGCATTACTTCAATCAACAGATACAGTGTAAGTAAATAAAATTAAAGTAGTTAAGAATTATTTCTGCTCAAATGTTTGCTTTGGTTGTGAAGAGGGATAAGCAAGCTTTCAGAAAACATTTATTTGGTGTCACTTGGACTTAAGAGGACGAAGTTATGCCTATTTTGCCGAGACACTTAAGGGATTTATTGGTATGAATCTATCGGCACATATATAATGAAATATCCCTAAATATGACGTACCAGATGGTTTTCATGGTCATTGGAGTATTCCTTGCGAAGAAAACACCATTTTCATGCTTAACTTTTGAAGCAGTAGACGATTTAACGAAGCCGCCATGTTTATTTTTTACGCTAACGTTTTGCCACAAGCCATGTTAGTCTTTAACATCCAATTGAGAGATGATCGGTGGTTAGTCAAGTCACTATGAGCTAGAAAATTCTCAGTCCCGGGGGCACAGTTCAGTAGCTTTCATGTATCACCCATGTATTTGAAATACATAACATCCCCTGGTTTTGGGTATGTCTATGAATACCCAGATCACACGGTCGTTCAAGTTCATGTCATGTAATGTACAAGTAAACCCACTGAACTGTGTTTTGGTTGATGAGCATATTGTAACTCATAGTGAGTTCTAGCCTGTATGGAAGACTATCCGCGTTTACTTTTACATTGAAAATTAAAAACGCAGCTTTAATTTTAACGTTTCCTTTAAAATATATAAATGTACAAACTGGGGCATACATTTGTGCCTATTTTATCAAATGAGCCGGGATGTCTTTAGAAATATATTTTTTAAAATAAATTAGGAACTCTTCATCATACAAGTGCGCTGCTCGGTACATTGAAAAGTACTTAGATTGCTGAACCGCGCATAGTGGGTTTCGAAACTGATCCTATCAATGGATTGAAACCTGGGCTTCGTAATGAGGCACTGACGACCAATACTTGTCATCCCAAAAGAGCCCAAGCAGGTGTAAGAGGCCGGTCATTTAGTACAAAATTGTTCCCATTGAAAGTGGATAAGCAACATAAAGACTACAGAATCAAGCCCAATTCAGTGAGCTCATTGATTTGCGCGTATAGGATGACATGTCTCTTAAACGTGTCCCCGGATACAACTTCTGTTAAACAGGTGTTTTTCTTGAAATGCTATGTGTTCGGTAACCAAGATGTCCACCCTGCTCCTCCATTCCTCTAATTAACAATTACTGTTGTGTAGCCTATCCCGGGTATAGAGATCAGTGGTTAAGGTGCGACTGCGATATAACTATAAATATTACGCGAAACCCCTTTAAAATGCCATTTTCATGGATTGTTAGTTTTAGGCCACCAAAAACCTTTGTTAATCATAATGATATCTAAAACCCCCCTCTTTACATTTTCCTCATATCTCTGAGGTTTTAAAAAGTGTTTTTTTTTTTTTTTTTTTTTTTAAGACTATTCTTGTTTTCGCTCCTATCCTTTGTGTGCGCAACGAAGTTCACAAGGATGAATGCTGTGGCAAACCTGCTTAAGTCACGTGATATTTTTGCTGGCCTTCTGTCGGTATTGCATGCGTCTGGTAAATATAAGACCACAGGAATACCATGGTAGCTTCCCATGATTGCTGTACAGTGTGTACATTTGGTCGAATAAATCTGGATTTTTTTCGCCAAGGAATACTCCAGTGGCCATGAAATCCATCTGGTACGTTTTTATTTAGGGATCTTTCATTATATATGTGCCGATAGCACTTTACAAAATCCTGTTTGGGTGGATGGCCATTTTGGAGCCACATAAGATGCAACTCGTTTACATAAGTAACATGATCTTCAATTCACAGTGATTTTGGTAAAAATTATTTAACAAACCAAATTATTGCCTTATAATAAATATCCCCGAGATTACAAAGACTGAGTTAAAAAATTTTTCAATGTCCCAGGATAAGAAAGTCAAGATGACTGGTGTAAAACCAGTGACTTTGGGATCAGCAAGTTTTTCATGGTTTTAAAAACAAAACCTACGAACGAAACTTGGCAATCAAAGTAAAGCATAGGAGGTTTCGTATTCAGCTTGAAAACGAGTGTCAATTTAAGTTTAAGTTTCAAGTCCAATTTCTTTACAGAAAAAACTTCAGCTTTAGTGTCTTCTCCTCGCAATTTATGGTCGCTGAATATACTGTATTTGCCTCAATAGAGATGTAACCCCCAAATCCCGCTGAAGCAATTTATCAGTAGGTTCATTTAACATTTATTTGTTGACCATGGTAATTGTATTTGTTTGAAGATATTTGGACTTTATAATTATTTACAACAATATACCGTTTTAAATTCAATAATGTTTTTTTTTTTCAAGAAGTCATTACCAATGAGACTGCTGTGTGAAATGTCTTTGTTATAATAATTTATTTAAGAAGCGGTGGGTCAATCCACTCCGCTTTTTATGAAAAGTGGCCAAACAGATGTTTTTTGGGTATCTGCCCGCAAAATTGTTATGTCCAGTTTCCTTCTGAACCCAAAGTCCAAAAGACACCAAAATAAAATCTTCTAAGCAGTAACAAATTCATTTTCCTAATGTAGGTTTTATTGACTCATATCCGTATTGTCTTCTTTTCCTGCCTCCTTCTTTCTTGGGAAACATTTCCAGCACAATCGTTTAGCCGTTTTAGGGTTTCCCTTCTGCACTCACCTCTTGACTTCAATGTCATTTATAACGATGTGAACCTGTTGGTTCACTGCAGGTGCATCTGCTTTAATCTTCACATAGGTTATAGTCAGAGGCGGTGTCTCCTATATTCTGTTATGTGGCCAAAAGTGAGTTTTCAGTTTATAGGGTTAACACGTTCCCCGGACTTTGGACTAGCTTCAGCCCAATTCGCTTCAACGGTTCCATTGCCTTTAGCGCAGTGCAGTTGAACCATTTCTCAAAACTAAACCGAGACCCAGCAATTCTGACCGCAGACTGCCCTAGTTTTCTAGCCAGAAGTGTCTCGTCTCGAGGCCGTTTTTCAATGAAACTGCAACCCGATATCAGCTCGTGTGCCCACACTTGTTTGCCGGCGGGAGGTCAGTAATTGCCAATCTTATCCTAAAGGCCCTGGTGTGTGAGGCTCATAAGTTTCAGAAAGTATAGTTTGCCGTACCTGGTATGGATCCAGAGGATTTATTAGCATAAAGTTCAAAGGAAATCTTTTTGGTCTACAGGGTCAAAATGCCATACATGCACGGATTTTGATGCAATGGTCTCAAATTGATATTTTACCAATCCATATTCAGAATACTGTTTGCCCTATCTAGGATCTCTCGTTACCAGGGTAACACCTTTAATGTAATCCATGTGCATTGAATGTGTCCCGGGCCAAATTAGGGTTGTTATATGGCCTCCTTTTTTCTGATTAAACTTTTAAAAATATTATTTCTTCAATTTTTATTTGAGAAAGATTTCTCACGGAAAAGCACTTTTGTTTTACTATAAAAGAGAGAAAGGGATTCCCCTAGAGTTGTTTTTTTGCAAACTGCAACTGTTTAGATTGGGCATATAGGGGAAGTGGGGAATTCCCCAGGATGCTAAACTTAGAAATCTTGTTTAGGTTTTTGAGATCAAATATTGCAGACCAGGGAATTCCCCCACAAAGTTCTATATAGTGATGTAATTCGGTTGATGAATTCCAATTGGTCAGCTAGTTTAAGGTTATGTTTTAATGCATGAGAATGATGTAATGATTTATTGTAGAAGGGTAATTTATCTGTGAGTAGTTAAATACTATCACTGGAAGGACTCTCTTTGACAGCAGTTGAAATCATGAGCTGAAACTAGAGCTCTGGAGCTATACAGTATAATTATCGCTAGTTTTACTCTACAATAATGGTAGATTTGAGTTCTACATCTCGTGCCATGATTTCATATTTTGGATGCCGCCGGAGCTTATAGCTAATTGTCGCTGTCGTCTTTTCAGCCAAAGAGCTTCAGTTTTTGGAATTAAAAAGGGATTCCAGTTTTTGGTCCTAGATGAGGACATAGCGACAGACTGATGGGGGTATATTACCTGGATTTTATTATTATGGACCATTTGTCGTCGAGGGAAACCCCGTCGTCTTGAACTGCTGGCCCAGATTACGCTCAGTACTGAGATGATTCCCTTGGAATTATTGCCTGAGTTTTGTATGAACTTTGCGCTGGTCATTTTTGGAGTCTTCGCTGAAGAGTACATATCATTCGTTGACTGGCAACGCCTCTTTTGAACATTAAGTCTCAGTTTTATAAATTTGTGTGTAATTGTTGTAATTTTGTTTAATGTAATGTTTTGATATACCAAATCTTGAAAACCAAATCAAGTAAAGATCATTAAAACTGTTTTTATATATAATTCAGATCCTTGTGCACAAGGCTCATTTATTTGTGGTTTGAAAGGTCTTTCTGAACTTAGGCGTACACGAGACGTCAAACAGGGTGTCCTAGACCTACCAGAAAATACCTACCCCTACCTCGTCGATGGTCCCAATGTAGTAATTTTCCTCACGTGACGTAAAGGATATTTCACAACAAGTATTTACCAATACATAAAATAGATTATTACAACAGCATCATCATGCTAAACATAGCTAAACACTGTCCATTGGATTCACATGAAATAGCTCATCATGACATGGCATCGTCTTACTTACTACATCAAATGAGGAAACTACCTATGTTGCAATTGGTTTTTGTAGATTGGCACGTTTCGCAACTTAATGAAATAGGTTAACAATCAAATAAATGTCTTAATTTTTAATTTAATTATATGAATTGCACTTAACAACAGTGGCACTCGCCAACATGGACGTGCATAGTAAGTGGGGGGGGGGGGGGGGGGGGGGGGGGGGAGGGGGGGGGATGCACCGTATTTAACAAAAATATGTAAAAATCCTTAAAAATCATAATACACACTGTACTCTTGCCTGGCCCTGCCTGGACATAATCGGTTCAGCCCTATCGATCACATTTTTATACCGCGCGCCTCATATCCGAACCACTTGTCCCCGGATTAACAAATTCAAAATACAAACTCGCCCACCGATTGGATTGGATTACTCAGAGATGTCTCCCTCACCAGCCAATTTATACCGCAGACCCTCAGAGGGGCCTATCTGTTTTGCCACATACAGCAGACGGAAAAGTCCCAGGCTATTTATAATAATTAGCTCAATCTAGCAGATCTTCTAAAGCAAAACAACAACCTGGATGATCGTCCGGCGGTCCGGAAAGTGTGTAGTCTGTGTCACAGACTGCGAAAGATATTATCTCAATTAGTACTGCGGTAGAGATTAACGTTATCAGTTCGTCATAGCAAATGCATGCAATGACTAACGGAAAAGTGAACACGCAATCGCTACGGGCCCGTATCCCTTTTTCACACAATGCCTTTCGGTATTTTTTATTTTATTTTATTTTATTTATTTATTTTCCAGTCTTGAGAATTTTCAATTCAAACGCTGGTTTCAAAATTACGCCAACTTTTTTTTTTTTCATTTTTAGAAACAGGATATACGTACTTACCTGACCGCCGGTAGGAGGATCCACTATAGCAATAGGGTAATTCCATTTTCCCTTCCAAAATAATTAAAGTACTTTTTCCCCGTGAGATTTTAGTTATTATATGCAGTTTTAAAAATGGAAAATTTAATTACAAAATGGGAGGATACTATATACAAAGCAAGAACTAAAAGAGACTACAGATCGAAGGAAGTGTTTCTGGCCAACATTTTGCATTTGCGGCCATCTTGGGTTTTGGAAAAAATGGGTGGCTCCCAGGGCTTATTTCAAAGAGTACGGGTTCGGGAAGACGTAACCACTGCGATAACTTTACTGGAAACATGTCAGTTTTTCCTTGGCTGGGCCCTGTCTATATAGGTACAGTACAACTCCCCCAACTGATGAATGGACATTCGCCGTCACTTGAGAGGACACAATAGGCTTGAATCTTCAAACCAAATCACAAATGAAGTATGTTTGTATGTCTACAATACACATAAAACCATTTTCCTTTTTTGAATATTCGATTAACAAATGTAAATCATTTTTTCTTTCTTCACAAATGAACATTCTCTGTAACACTCTTTGACTGCGTACGCCCATTGAATAATACTAGTTTTCAAGGTATTCTGTGTGGAGTTGAAATTGTCCTAGTTGGGATTAAATTTCGACGAATATCCTAAATGACAATTGTCGGAATTTCATACTTTTGGAAAAATGTATCTTTGATTCCGATATATAAAAGAATTTCAATCGCCTAATAATGCACAATACCAGATAATTTTTTTCTATTTGAAAAGGAACAACATCGACAATGCTCATTGTAAGTACATGAATACAGTAAATCATCATGACCGTTACATTTTAAATAGCCTTGAGATCTTCTGTACAAAATCCCGTTCGTATCTAAAACATTTTGAATTTGCAATAAATTTTGGAATCATCCTTTAAAGTAGATTTCCTGGAATCATCTGAACACTTGGGAAATTTGTTACAAGCTGGGCACATTATAACCATGGATATCTTTAAGCCTATATTTGAATGAAATTTTTTTACGTCGAACACATTTTACGATCTTTCAAAGAGCCATTATTTGTTGTGGTTTTGGCTGTTGTGCTACAACCTTTCTAGAACACAAATTTTCAACCGTTTTATCACAGATATACGATAGTAATTAGCTACTAGTGAAAATCTCCTAGCGTGATAAATGTACATAACACAAATTTAGACAATTACATGACCACTTTTCTCGATAAATTTGATCTTTTGGCTAATTTACTAAAACACCTACGCGTTTCATCATGAGTGAAGAAAATAAAATTAAACCGTTTGGCCATTAATGTCAAATGCCTCACCGCACAAGCCAGGACAGAATAAGTGTTATGGCCTAAATAATGGGCCGAACCGTCGTACCAACACAGGATACTTTCACTTTATAGAAGGACACTTTCACATCAAAAAAAATGGAGAAGCGATCATAGAATAGCCAAGTATGCCAGGTACTATCAATTCCATGTATCTTATCACATTTTAATTAAAGTGACAAATGTTGAAATCAATCAGCTTTTTTAGGTACACTATCGGACATCCCGATGGTAAACTATCTCAATTTTTTTTCTGTAACTTCATTGCATTCATTTGAATTTTATGAAGACAATTAGGTTTATTTGATAATAGCAACGAGCTTTTACACCATGTTTTAATCCCCGCAGGTTGATATTAAAAAGAAGAGGGAAAAGGTCCATCGTATGGCACTCTGTTCATATTTCAGTCATTTTAATACGAGTTTCCTATGAGACCAAATGCCAACTTTTAACACGCTTTTGACCTTTAGAACCTTTAAGACAAGGGGTCCTACCCCTATATATTTCAGTTTACGATGAGATTTTTCGTCGAGATTATTTGATATTGAGTTTGACTTTTAAATAGTTTTCTTTTCAAACAAATGACCGTATTAGTTGGATCCAAAGTACCCATGTATACAGAAGTCAGCTATATCTTTTTAACATCTAACTATCCTGTTTTTGTTCCTTTATATGCACATTGCACACACATACTCGGAAGTAAAGCAACTTAACCAATATTAACAAACTCTCACACTTTCCCCGGGTTTCACTCTTACAGACAAGGACCACTGCCTGGCTAGCTCACCCCAAGACTAGATTAAAAAACAACTCACTATTACACCTATGTCACACTCCCACTGGTAGTAATCTCCACGCAAGGAAGGGTTACCTTGAACCGGGTTCGCACAGGAGGCTGTACCGTTGGTCACTGGTCACAGGCACTTACAAGCAAAGCAGTATATATTTTTATATACAGGGTGTCCCAAAATAAATGCAATCCTCGCAGTCAGGGCTATAATTTTCAAATTTACTGAGAAATTATTCAAATTTTTATAACAGATTTCTGAATGACGAACTTGTTTCGTACTTCCTGTTCATTTTTTGTCTGATACGTTCACTATTTTTGAAAACAAAGGCTATTATGTAACCCGCGCTGTCAAATTACCGCATTTCCACGAGTTTGCCTTAGATCGTTGAAACAGGTTCACTTGAAGTGGAAGTAAAATGTCTTTCAACTACACAAATCTCCTGGTACAATCACCTGTCTGTTTTTAAACCAATAAATTACTAAAAATATATGTCTTCATTGTTTTATTATATCCACGGTCTGTTATTTGGCCGTACGTATTTCGGCTGTCACTCATAATTTAGAATAGTAACTTAGCGTCTTGGCCAAATTTTATCTCCAGTGGGACTGAGCAAATCTTGTGTGAATATGTAAATTGCAGGAAGTGTATAAATACCAAATGAATGGAAATGATTGGGGCTATAAAATTTCAAAATTTATTTTAAAAACTGTTGAAATTTCGAGATATCTGTCATTGCCTATCCTTTTCTCACAACATACTGTTCCAACATTTCAATCTATTTTCTTCACTGCTTTTAGAACCAAGATGTGCAATGGTTATTTTTTGCTGTGTGTGAGACGGTGGTTTGGGTTAGATGCGTATATGTGCGCCTGGCTACAGGGCGCGTAGCTCTGTAGCCATGGCGCCTATGGTCAAGGGTATTGGTTTTGGTAGGCATCATTTTTGCAGCAAGGTTTGAGAAGTGTGAGTTATATTCACACACGATAATCTTTAGGCCTATTTATCTTTTATTATTTCCCGGTATTATTTTTCGAAATTCGCTGTTGCTGTTAGTGTGGCACGTCCTACCCCTGCAACTATCGAAGACTGCAAGATTAACTCTCGACAATAGCTGTTATATAAGTCACGCCGTAAAGGCCGATATATACAAAGGTCCCAGGTGTTGGCTTGTAGTAGCATATAAAAATCATTATGAGGCGGATAGTCCAGAAGGTTCCGGGGTCGAATACATACCAAATTTCGGTGAATGTTTAAATATAGAAGTCCATTAACCATTAACTCTAGGCAAAATGGCATGAGCGTTGTTGTCCAAACCACACCATATAAATGCAAACCGTGCAAATTACCCCTCATCCCAAACGACGTCCGATGGCGAAAATGCGATCCTTTTTCCGGGGTTAGTAAAGGCGGTGCGATCGTGGATATATCTGAGTGTGGGTTCCCCGGGGCAAAAAAATATACGTCAAACAATGCCCGTGTCACCACTTCTTAAATTTGTCCAAAATTGTGCCCGCAACTCATAGTAAGAGTCCAATTCAAAAATCACCTGTAGAAATTCCTACTTTAATAGTCTATCTTAATGTATGACCCGGTTATTGAGATAATGACTGCCCCGTGATCTTGCTATTTGATGACAAAAGTAAAAGGCCAATTCCTGCTTCCAAGCCGAAAGGTGAAACGTCTACCCGATTTGTTTTTTTCTCGATCTAGCAAAACGGTCCCGTATGGCGCATGGCGGCGGCTGTTAGCGTCAAGGCGATTTACGCATTAACGCCACAATTTAATCCATTCCAAGTTTGAATGATTAATCACAATTACGGCATGCTAAGTACGTATGGCGGGGGCTGGTTTTGTGTTTTTCTCCTGTCTCTTCTTACATCCTTACTACTTACGTTTGGTTCAATTAGTCCCTATAACCTTGTAACTAAATATTTTAATATTAAAACAGTTAAAGACACATGTCTTTGACAATAAGGGAAATGGTCCTCTGTTCACAATGACCAAAGTTCTGACATTGTGTTTTGATGTCCCTCAATTTGTTCATTGCTGGGTTTATTTTGTGTTGTTTGTTGTGTCTATCAAATGGTCCATAACATATTATATCAAATGGTCTTCAACATCCATTCATACCATTTCCATTTATTTGGTATTTAATCCCTCCGCTGCAATTTGGAATATTCACGTGGATTTGTCAGACGCACTGAAGATAAAACATTTAAGCTGGCAAGTCGCTAACTTACTATTCATCACTATGAATTAAGGTGCAATTCTGTAGCAGACGATCAAGACCTTGTGGATAAAACAAAGCACAAATATTTTATAATTCCTTAAATAAAGAACGGATTAGTACGAGGAGATTTTTGTAGTTAAGGACATTTTATTCAACTTTTCAAGGTGAACCTTCTTCAACGATCTAACACAAACTTGGAATGGGATATTTGACAGCGGGTTACATATAGTCTTTGTTTTCAAACTAGTCAACCGTATCAGATCAAAAATTGGACCATGATGTACAAACCGTCGTCATTCAGAATATGGTTACAAATTTGATAATTCCTCAGTAATTTTGAAATTAATCCAGCACCCAACTGCAAGGATTGCCTTTATTTTGGGACACTCTGTACTTTGAACAGAATTCAAAGTCAAATTACGGCCACTAGTTTCCGTCTTATACCCTCAATTCCGGTTATTTGAATTTTTAATTACATTTATGATAATTTTATTACTTTACAGCCTAAGAACAAACTTTCAGAACTTTTTTTTAATGACACGTATAACAACAGTTGTACATTATTTTTTAATTGTTTTTATTATAAATTAACTATGCAAATCTTGCTTACAACACCTCATATATTTCTTTGAACCGGTGTGGCAGGAGATATATTCCTCCGTGCTCACAGTCCAACTACAACGGTGAACAATAGGGCAAATCGATTCAGTTGACTCTTCACGCAACATTAGTTTCAGTTCACGCTTTATTCCGTTGTCGTTCTATGGGCCCGGGTATGATACCTGCAGGACTATAATTACTTTCACAAACACCGGTATGCAAGTAGGAACCGTCCTTTATCTTTATGGAACTTCACTAATTTTGCATGTTTACTAACACAAGGGGTAAGTAATACTCTCCGAAAATTAAACCCACATTTATAACTTAACTAGGTTTGCGCTTGCGTACTGTTTTTCTATTGACTAACACACAGCAGGCCAGTGAACCAAGTATTATCATGCATGCCAAGACTTCACCTGTTCCAAACACGCACTTTCTTGATGCACCATGACCTGTGGTGAGTCCCTGAAACATTAACTGTGCAAGTGTACATGAAGAGGTGCGTGTAGTCGAAAATCTTCGAATATTATTTTTGGGCAAAATAAATGTGCTAATTTGACGGAACAGCCAATTGAAAGGTTTTTGTTTGATCTCAACATAATTATAAGCTACAAATGATAAAAATACTAAATCAGCAGAGGTAGATGGAAAAGAAGGGCAGTACTCGACATCTTTACAAGGTTACATTTTTAAATTGTAAGTTTTGGTTCAAGAATAAAAATATCAGATGCCATTTTTTACTTTAAAATTCGATAGGTATAAATTCATCAGTCAAAATAAAACTAAATCAAATCATAACAGTTCATTTCATTGCCATGTTTGAGTCTCGATTGTAAACTTCGGTCATGTAACAAACGGGACTAAACGTTTGCACTAAACATATCTGGAAATCTTCGAGTGAATGCTTCTTATCAACCTATATAGTACAGTAACTGTTCTACCAAGCAAAGTGATCCCAAAATAGAAACTGCAAACCTACACCTGAGGCTGTTTAGAAAAATAATTTTGACTTATTCAGAGGAAAGGTTTTTTCAGGGACTTTTACCACAGCCTTCATCACATTTGTGGTACAGAAAGGATACGTATACCAGGATATTCAGAAGGATTTTTCACAGTATTACAGGATGCGTCGAGTATACCCAACAGCTCATGCCAAGCAAAAGTAAGGTAAATTGTGGTTTGGGGGGCGGTTTGGATCTGGCCGATGAATATGGATCTGTAGCTCCCAACTGATCCAGTTTGGGCTGTTTAATGTCCACAGCCACACCGCTCACATGCGTGGCTGGTTACAAAACTATGTCTGTTGCCCCTAAAGTGTGAATATTTTTTTCAGATCCGATCTTAAAAGGTATTTCTATTTGAACGCCTCATAATCATTTAAGTAACTGAATGATTACATGAGTCTCTACTACCCAGGTGAAGTGAATCTATGCATAATTTTGACAATTACTACCAATGCCTTTGTTTGGGAGCTATAAAAGGCCAGATTCTGTTGTTTATTCATATTCACTGTTCCAAGCTGCGTGCACGCCCGCCGTTTTTCGAGTTGGGTTGTTACCTTACAACAAAAACTTGACCAGGGGTTTTCATGTCCTAGGCTATGTCCGTCCAACGGCATTTTCAATACCCCGAAAGAGTGCTTGCACTCCAATGGAAGGGTACAAACCAGTCAAAAGTCGCTGATTTCCGCGGGATATCGCAGAGTACGGTCTGTATCGCATGAGTACGGTCGAGAGGTGGCATTTGAGGCCACGAAAGTCTCCAGGACGACCACGATTTACTACCATCGAGATGATCGCCGACTGCTAATCTACTTGCCGTGAGCCCGGAAAACATGCCAGCGAGCCGTCCCTTCGTTGTTTGTGGAGAAGACACTATGGAATCACGTTTCCGTCAAACTGTAAAATCGGAGATTGCTTCAACATGCATTACCGAGCAACGACGAATGACAATGTCCACGCTAACCGTTCACCAACAGAGTTGCTCGACTTCGCTGGGCAGGGAGCAGAGAAGATTACTAGATTGGACACTGGCTACTGCGGTCTTTACTGAAACGAGAGCCGCTACCAAATCGACTCAAGGTTTGACGGTTCATGATGGTATGGGCTGTATTCATTATGGAGGAAAAATGTCACGTGATGGTGCCAGAATGGAAACATGAACGCCTTCGTGCACCTGGACATTCTAGAAAACCACTGCCTGTCACATCACGAAAAGGTTCGTTGCAAACAAATTTTCGGCTGCAATACGACCAACGCCACGCCCACAAGGTCCGCTGTAGTGAGTCAATTTCTTGAGGTAGAGGTGGCGTAGCAGATACCATGGCCTGCTTGCGCCCTGATATGAACCCTATCGAAATGCCGGGGATGCCTTAGGCCGAGCATACAATGACATGGACAATCTTCCTCAAACTCCTCCAGGAGTTTAGCTCAGGCTTTGATTCACGTGAGTGGGACGCTCTTTGGCCCATTAACTTCATAAATAACCTTGTGGACAGTATTCCCGCTACGCCTTGACGCACTGATTCATGCAGGGTGGCCATACTAGACCATGTAGTTCCTGATTGAAACAGTACTATTGACATTTCGATGCATGAAACTCACCCAAAATTGGCTATCTGTTAAAAAATTGTAATCAACATCCTTAATCTGTCTGTGTCAATACCCCCCTTGGCCTTTCAGGCTAAGACACAGTTAAGGGTTAATTGTGGACTATGTTCATGGTGATATGTTCCGGAGAGACTGATCAATCTTCTTCTTGCGTATGAGGCAGCAGCTAGACATGTTGTAAGCGTTGGAGCCAACTCACTGTTGATTGGTTGGGGTTTGAGAAATCTGTGTCCACCGGTGGATGAAAGGTAGGACACTCATTTAGAATGTGATCCGCAGTCTGTGATGGAGAACCACATTGGCAAGCTGGAGATGGCCGCAGCCCCCATCGGTGCATATTGCTATTGAAGCGACCGACTCCTGTGCGAATTCGGTTTAAGGTGACCCATTCCTTGCGTGGGAGATTGCTGCCAGGTGGTAGTTCTGTCTTAGGTGTAATAGAGAGTTGATCTGGTCTTGGGGTATCTAGCCAGGCAGTATTCCATGTCTGTAAGATGTTGAAAGGGGAACTGGAGAGTTTAGCAGCGTGTCGGCAGAAAGGTCGGCGAGAACGCAGTCTCTGTCTACCGAGTTGGTGTGATTCTTTGACAGTGTTATGCAGCAGGTGCTTGTTGTCCAGCAGGGCCTTGTTCACTAGTTTATGCGTGTGGTCTTCTCTCCGAAGTACTGCAGGTGCAATGCCTGAAAGCACTGGTAGGAATTCAGATGGAGTAGGACGGAGGCAGCCAGTGATGGTTCTCAAGGTCTCGTTGAGTACTGTGTCCAGCTTCTTTGTGTGAGAGCTGTTGCACCATGCTGGGGCGGCATATTCAGCAGTGCTGTAGACGTAGACCAGAGCCAAGGCATTGGTGCGTAGGGTCGTTGGGCTGGCACCCCATGAAGATCCAGCAAGTCGGCACAGGAGATTATTCCTCGAAGATACCTTGGTGCATACGGACTCGAGGTGCTGCCGGTAGGTAAGCTGCCGGTCAAGCTTCACTCCTTAGTAGGTTGGTGTAGGATTGTATGGCAGAGGCGCTCCATTGAGGTTGATTTGAAGCTGGCGATGAGCCTCTTTGGTGTTGAGGTGGAAGGCAGTAGCGGTGGTCTTGGCTTCGCTCAGCTTCATTCTCCATGTCTTGAGATAGGCTGCAAGTAGGGCCATGTCTGTAGTAAGTGTGCTTTCTACTTCTGTCCAGCTGCTGTCCGAGTGGAGGAGGGCAAGATCGTCGGCGTAGCCATATTGTCTAGATGTTGTTTGAGGTAAATCGCTGATATACACGTTGAACAGCATAGGAGCCAGTACAGATCCTTGTGGTACTCCGTTCCTCAGACGACGCAGACGACTACTCTGCCCATCACTAGTCTTGAGAATAAAGCTACGGTTTGCAAGCATGTTACATATGAATTGTACAAGGTGACGATCCGGGATGGTCCTGAGAAGCTTGAGTGTCAGGCCCTGGTGCCACACGGTGTCGTATACTGCAGTAAGGTCAACCAAGATGACGCCTGCCTTACGGCGCTTTTCAAAGCTTTCCTCAATATCATTTGTGAGTTTTACAATCTGATGGACAGTGCTCCGGCCACGGCGAAATCATGCTTGTTCGTCAGGCAGATGGGGATCGACGACGGGCTCCAGCCAGGCCAGGATCACCTCTCAAGGAGTTTGAATGAGACACACAGTAGTGATATTGGGCGGTAGTTCTTAGGGTTGTCGACAGGCTTGTTTGGTTTGGGGAGTGCGATGATAGTAGCTCTCCTCCAGATCTTGGGTAGGGACTGGTTGGTAAGGCAACATGTGTAGAACTCCTGGAGCCAATCTAGACATCGTGGGCCGCATTGCATCAGGAACTCTGCTGGTATGTTATCAGGGCCCTGGTCCTTTCCACTCTTTAGTTGGCTGATAGCAGCGGTAAGCTCATCTAGTGAGAAGGATGTTGAAAGTGACCCGTCCACGCCGGGGGCTCGACGAAGTTTGGTGATCTCTTTTTTGACAGAGCGAGTGTGATCCTTATCAATGTTCTTGAAACGACCATTTGCGAGGAGTTGCTCAGCAATTGAGTTGGCAGTCACTGGACATTTCGATGGTTTGGAAATTCTGCCGGTGAGGCGGTTTATAGTCTTCCAGACCTTCCTGCTGGAGTGGGTGAAGTCGAATCCTTCGACCGTCTCCTCCCAGCGCTCACGGCGTTTCCTGTCCAAGCAGTTTGTCAGATCTGAAGCCTTGGATGAAGCTTCTTCCCCGGATTCAGAATTCAGGGAATCCTTGTAAAGGGTGTCGCATTCCTAGATGGGATATAACTGCGACGGCAGCCACGTGGGATGGTCTTCTTTGCTATATTAATAAAGAGTTGACACAGTGCTGTGTAAGAATTGTCCAGGTTGGAGGAGGTTGGTGTCGGGAGGTTGGGCACTTCTGAATCCACCAGGTTCTTGAACTGGTCCCAGTCTGCCTTGCGGAAGTTCCACCTTGGCTTTGTTGGTACAGGCTTAGCAAGGCTCTCCTGAGCGATCAGTGATGGTCTGTGTTGGGACTTCGGAAAGCGGTCGAGAACAGTACGGTGAATGGAGATGGTGTCCATGTTTACAAGCAAGGTCAGGGTTTGTAGACGTATTCCACCTTCCAGGATTGAAAGTGTCTGGTTGCTTGGGGTCGTGTAGAAGTTGAACCCATGATTTTGAGGCCCAGTCCTCTAGGGTAGCTCCAGGGTTGGTTTTCCTGTAACCCCAGGTAATGCTATGGCTATTAAAGTCGCCAGCGTAAATGAAGGGTGCACCATAAGTTGGTAGGGAGTCTGCTTGGAGCCGATGGTTAGGTGGCTTGTAGACATTGGTGACATGAACACCTGCAATTTGGGTCGTTGCCCATTCCAGGGCGGAGTCTGCAGGAGAGGTTGCAATTTGTTTCCATTGGGCTGAGTTACTAGCAAAGGTGGCAATCCCGTGGGTAGCGCTCTCAGTTTGTGCAGCTAAGGTGTAGCCGCAGATGTTCAGAATGGAACTGTCAGTAGCGTGTGTCTCTTGGAGGAGAATTGCAGTGACTTTATGCGTATGTGTGAGGTGTTCGATGATATTTATATTTGCCCTAGTGAGACCTTCCACATTTAGTTGGGGCACTGAGATGCCATCTGACTTGACATCTGGTGATGCCTGCCCTGATAAGGGCACGTGTGCCAGACTGGCATCAGATAGTGTCCTCTGGCGGGGCATGATTAAAATATAGTGAGATAAAAAAAGACAACAGTGAATTAAAAAGACTGAATTAAAAAAGACAGCAGATGTTAGCGTAGCCTCAGTTGATTATCATTCGCCTGAAAAGATCAGTTACCGGGGTTCACCACGAGGAGGTTGATAATCTTGAACCCAATCAAGTAATGTGTCGATATACACCCTAAATATCATAAATAACTCACACTGTAAGAATCATTCCATAAAAAGTGGTAAAAATATTTATTCCAACTTTATGGGCAACAGTGTACTATGAGAAGCTGCTTATGAGAATACGCACACAGATGTGGACAACTGACTGGTTTATTCCAAGGGTGCCCTCTATCTGTCGTGCTCTTTCTGATCGTGTTTAACCTGCCTCTAGACTTGCTGAAGGCAAAACATGATCTTGGTTTTCAAATTAAGAATAGAAAATTCAAACAGACTCACATAGCCTATGGGATGGCTTCACCATAATAGCTGGCAGTGCAGAGGGATGCTACTACGACATGAAGAGACTTACTAAATGGCACTAGAACAATGAAGGCTAAACCTACAAAGTGTAAAAACGCTGGCCATGAAGAAGATCTATGTGGTTCGTCAGAATGGAAAGGAATGAACATCAAATGCACCCTATAATGCTCCTATGCATAGATGAAAAAGAGATCTCCTTCATCCATCAGACATCGATGAGGTTCATTGGCCAAGGGATCTTCATGGATCTCAGTGACTAAGATATGATCATGTTCGGCAGCCCATGTTGAAGGGTCTCTTGGAGAAGACTGACAGTGACTAGGTGAACAGTATAGGGAAGTTGTGGATATATGAAAACCATATCGTTAGTCGAATTTCATGGGAGTTCATCATCTACTGCTTCCCCATCTCATTTGCCAAGAATGTGGAATCTCTGGAAACTCGATACCTCAAGAAATGGGCAGGACTGCCAAGGTGCGCCAATCCATCCTTCCTGTACAGGAACACAAACAACAAAGGTCTGCAACTAAATGTCCTTTCTACCCATATGCATGTTGTGATGTTCCACACAGTGGACCCAGAAACCAAATTTGTATACAGACACGTGATATCTAAGCATAGAAAAAAGAAGCACTGGGATGGTGTGAAAGAGCTGCATGAAAGGGAAAGCATAGCCGACATGGCCTCGGTTTCACCAAGGCATTGACCAGTTGAACAATAAAGAACACAAAAATGTCTTGTCTACACTTGTGAAAGAAGTGTCAATGGACAGGGGTTGGTATACCTGTAGAGTAAGGCCCAACAAGGGCCATTTTGGGAGATGACAAAGCAAATGGACATCAGGCGGAATGAACTCATCTACTCCTGCTCACCAGAAATGCTGAAATTCTAAACACTATACAGAATACACTTCCTACACCAACCAATCTGAAGACATGGATAAACATGCATGACTGTGTGCTCTGTGCTGATATAACAACTGCATTATGGTGCATATATTCAACTGCTGCCAGTACTCATTACGATCAGGAAGGTATAACTAGAGACATGACACAATCCATCAGCTAGTGGCAGTCATCCTTCGTGCAAGAACACCGTCAAAAAAGACGAAATGAAAAGAAAATCTAAACTGGCATAACCTTCAAGTCAGACAAGGGCATCCACTATTCCACTATGGCAATGCTACCTGGCTGGCAGAAAAGAAGCAGGGATGTATCTAGAACAGTGAAGACTGGGCTGTGGTGTAGGATTAAGACAAACGCTCATCCCGTCAGAAATAATTACCACTTCACGGAGACCAGAATTCACTGTGTATTCTCCTGCAAAGAAAGATGGTCATTGAACGGACAGCACCGAAGAGCATATGACACAAGCAAACCACCGAAATAAGTGCAAATATGAAGACCTTATCAAAGAAGCACAAGAAGCTGGATAGCAGCTAAAGTAAAATACTTCCCAGTAGAAGTGGGGTCCAGAGGATTCACCAACAAGACTTAGAGAACCTGCTTCAAATTCCTTGGGCTGCCAAATAAGGAAAGAAGCAACTGGACTCTATATCAAGAATGGCTCTAAGAGCTACCTTTACATTGTGGCTTACAAGAAACATCAAGAAGATGTTGCACGACTTTACGTCCCTCAAGCTCCAGTACAAGACTATCAGGCAGAGGCAGCATCACAACAAGCTAGGATCCTGTGACCAGTCGGGCCTTAAATGGAGCATGCTTTCTCTTCGGAGTGTTTCAGCTTGCAAGCCCAATCTATGGTTTCTATTCCAAGGAACTGTAAGGTAAAGTAGGGGCATTAACTTGGCACGTTGTCGCTCGTCACCTCGCATCAACTGTGGTTAGCTTCACTAACAAATTTTGCACGGGCTTCACATTGGTAGATGAAGAAAAGAAACCATCCAGAAAATGCCATAACAGTAACTGCAACTGGAGAGGGAGGGTTCCCGAGACCAATGCGCTCAACCCACCACCGCCCGTCCAAAAACATATGCAAACTATGAACTTTGCCCCCTCTCCTTAAGGCACCATTTGCAGCACTTAAGAATCACGTTTCAGGAGTCCCTGTCAGGCTGTCAACATATTTAAACACTCAAACCTTTTGTACTTGTTTTTAACAAATGTCTTCTAGCTCCTAGGTTACTATTTTTGCGTGTCAATACCTCATTAGTATGTTTAAAGCTTCAATGTTCGAACTGAGGTATTTTTGGCTTGAGGGCACGGGTACTGAGTCAAACATTTGCCGTGATGACCTTGTCGTTTGATCCCACGATTCCAAATATGTTGTAAGCGATTTTGCCCGTTGGAATACTTGTACGAGAAGAGGACTGCGCCTGTGTGGCGTAACGGATAAAGTGCAGGACTTAAGATCGTAAGAGCATTGTGCATTGGGAGTTCGATCCCCGCTCTGGTCAACTTGTTTGTGTTCCTGAGCACGATATTCAATCTCAATTGCCTTGTCGACCCAAGTGGACCCATGTGTTATGGAGAATATTATACAATCTACGCGCTGATAGGAATGTGCGCTTGGCCAGCTGCCAGTGTAGACGAAGCGAAATGATGGTGACGATTTCCCGATGGTAGTGTAATAATATTAGGCAACAGCATAGCTCGCTACCTATGAGCCGGAGTCTGATGCTTTTTAAATGTTTAGTATAATAATTATTATTGTTGATCAAAAGAGTAAATATCGCGGGCCCATATAAAGGCTATCGTGGGTGACAGTTCTGTTTGTGATCTGAACTGGTAAGGAATGTGCATGATAACTTCTTTTCCTTCCCAAACGTATGGGCATAAATTATTTAAATTGTATTGGAATGTGCCTTTCCTTATTTGAAATACAAATACGTTGTTGTTTCATTGCACATTTGGTAAATAGATTATAATAGGCTAGCAGGCAAGATCTCATAGCGTTTACAAAGGTGACGCACTCCTAACAAGTACATAATTTTGCTAAAATAATTTGTCTAAAATGATCAAAATCAGTTCTGCGCGTGTTCTCACTTCTAGTATGTGCACATTTTCTTGAAAATAAATTAAATGTCATTTCCTTTTTTCCCCTGAATATCAGTGACCAAGGGATGTACATCACGTTCCATTGACTCCAGCAAATAATGGTGCTATTGATAAGTAAATCCGCCCGTTATGAATAGGATGAATAGGACAACGGACTCCAGATTCTCTGGGACTGCAAAGCCATTGTTATTGTCCATGACGTTAAAAGCTTTTGAATTGTTTTCACCGCCCGATTTAGATTGAGCTTCAGCCTCATTCACGAAGAAAATAAAACTCAAACTTCTGCTGGGAGTTTAATAACGTTGATCGTATATTTCATTATTTATTCAAATAGGACACGAAGATGAGCAAAAATCATGAACGAAATTTTGATTGGCAAGCTATGACCTAACATCTTGGTGCAGAACCAGCACCCATAACTTAATCATATTAATATAGGACTTCTTTTCTTTTTCAATTAAAAGTTTTGTTCGGCACCGGTTCACTTGCATTTCATATAGGTGAATGATTTTCGATTTCTGCTATAAACGCAATAAATTGCATAGAAATGCGGTTACGCGGCAAGTTACGGGTTTGGTTCTGCACAAAGATGTTTAGGTCACAGTTTGCCAAACAATTTTTTCTCATGAGCTTTGTTCACCTTCGTTTCCCTTTCGAATAAAGGATGAAATATAGGGTCAGAGAAAATTGAACACACAGTAGAACCTCTAACTTTATTCATTCGTGAAAGAGGACAGGGAGTTTGTGTTCCACGTCATGAAAAATAGATTAATCTAAATCGGGGTGATGGTATAACACCTGCAATCTTTTCAGTTGCATGGATAATAACAATGGCTCTGCAGTTCCAGATGAAAAAGGAATCGGTGAAGTGTTTGGTCTTCTACATACCGAGCGGATTTACTTATCAATATCCCCCATTATTTGCTGGAGTCAATGAATCAAGGTGTACACCCCGTAGTCACTGATATTCAGGGCATAAATTGAGACGACATTTAATTCATTTTCTCGAGAATGTGCACATACTAGAAGTGAGAACACGCGTAGAACTGATTTCTATAATTTTAGGAAAATTATTTCGGAAGAATTATGTACTTCCCGGGGGTGCGCTACCTTGGTCCTTATCCGAGCATCTTTTTCGCTTTTGCTTCATGGCCTATAATAAATTTAAGCAAAAGTCCATCATTTCCTATTACATACGCTCTCAGTTGGTCTCGTTGTTTTCACGTCGGCACGGTTGCATTTGTTTTTAATTTTGTCGTCAAAGTGCTTTAGCTGTGAAATTAATATATGTCTTGAAATATCGATTTTTACTTCCCCGACTCCAAATCTTAATTATACTGGACGTGCAAAACTTTCATTAAGCTTTTAACGATTTATAGTCATTTTAATTTAATTTTAGAGAGAAATTGGTGAGTTTCCAGCAAAATCTAGGATAGTTAATGGTTATTTTGTCATTCTCCGGAAAAAACACGGATCGGTTACCAAAATAAAATAGTTACAATATACACCATACACATATACACAGATTTGATACATAGAGGAATAGAATCTAGCTTAATATTCAAACACAGTATGCCTGTTTGTGACTTATATCAAGTGCCTAAAAATACAAACACGTGATTATACTGTAAACAACAACATTAATGCAATTATTTATTTATATTTATAATCATGTGGTAAACATGTTGATTAACCAACTCGTGTTACAATGATAATACTGCAAATGTACCTTTTAGTTCATACCACCTCTCATCCCTTGTCGTTTCTTCGAAATCAGCCGATGGCACTCAAGTAGCGTCCCAGTGTGTGTCCGTGAACTTGGCAAACTGAAGTACATAGCTTCGTCAGCAACCACGTTCCAGGTCGCTTCAAGTTCACAAGTACAATCCACCTTATGATTTGATGTTTTAGCACCTTATTGAAAAACCCTTAGTATCATTTTGGTAAAGCGTGTTTGTTTTTCAGTGTCATACAATCTGTGTTCATATTGGCAGCAACGGCTTTTTATACCACCAACGCTGACCGGCCGTTACGACGATCCTTCTGTCTAATTTTGCAATGCCTGCAACCATACAAGCATCAAGTGCTAGTTGTGTCATAGTTCGGTAATATGAAGCTATTATTAACATAAACTTGCATTGGCTAATTATGCCCATTGGGATTAACTATTACGCACAGGCCTTTCAACGAAAATTTCCATTATCATACCCAAGAGCGTATCTGCTGCTAGAAAAGTGGTATTTTCCCGTTTATTGCGTGCGTCTTTACAAGGAATTATTACCATATTATAAATCGGAGTTTGCACATGGGTACCCATTTCGGCAGTGACCACCAAAACCCTAATATGTGAAATTTGAAAAAATAACCTCATCTATTATCCCTTAAACTATATTACCATGAGAGGACCACGATTTCTTAAGGTGGGTTCATACTTCATCGTCGGACTTCTGCAGAC
Source organism: Ophioderma brevispina (assembly GCA_023653785.1). Classification (NCBI taxonomy): domain Eukaryota; kingdom Metazoa; phylum Echinodermata; class Ophiuroidea; order Amphilepidida; family Ophiodermatidae; genus Ophioderma; species Ophioderma brevispina. Next base: position 49,897 of record JAMKCH010024679.1, on the reverse strand, counting down.
GCTAACCTTTTGAGCATGCTTTTTACCCAACGCCTATGCTCAAGCATCTGGCGCGCAGAGCGTCGGGCGACATCTGCCGATGAAGTATGAACCCACCATCAAGGGCGGCTTCAAAGCCGCCGGTTGCTCCCCGGTTCGCCCGGTTCTTTATAGTTGCAGCGTTCTCTATTGTAAACAATGAAACAAGGATTATCCACGATGAACTACAATTCAGACGACGGTTGCATTTTGAAACCACCCCTAACTCATACCGTGTGTGCCAAAGGTATGATTCTGCTAACATGTGCGTCAACACGGGATTGAGAAAGACTAACCTTACTGAATACATCATCTGACCTTGAAAATATTCTCGGACTTTATAACGGAACATTCACGGGAACAAGAGAAAAATATCAGCCCTAAAATATGCAGACAAAGTCCTATGTTTGTGATGAATGGGAGGGTCCGCGGTCAAAAGTGCATTGACCTTATAGACCCGGTCACCACTATCACCTTGACTACCTACACCCTGTTTTGAACACATGAGTGACATCGATAGGATGTTGCTTCTGCCTTTTCAAGTGCCTACTCTGATGTCGTTCACGAAGAATTGACATGGGATTGAACAGATTCAAAAATATTCTATAAAAGAAAGCCGATAATACTTTTCTTCGAGTACTATCTCTTACAATGAGTTCACGTGAAGTCAACAAGCGCACACAGCCTTTCAATTAAAGCGACTGTCTCGCTGTGGTCGCGCATCATCCTCATGTAGGTTGCAAAGTACTTTGCTATTACCTTACACAGACAGCTGCTTAGACCATATATGGCATCTGGTGAGACCAAACTGGTAATTTGTCGTTTTAGGTTACAGGGCATGAAAAGCTGTCCTGAATGTTCCTTCTTGAACCAAATTAAGCTGTCGTATCCGGCACTTAGGCGAAGATGAGGAATGTGCGCTGTATTACGTGCGGTCGGATCACTGATCTGAAATGCACTTAGAATTTAAATCGTATCATTAAGCGTAACATCCATTGTATAGCCTATAAATAAATGAAATATTTAATTGCTGAATAAATTTGAAGAAAAATGATAAAATTTACCTATATGATGTCAGTATCTTTGCTGCTAGCTGCTGGAATATTAAAGGCGGACTAAGAGATTTAAAATATATATTTGTGTTTGTATTAATTAAAAATGGTCAACTAAAAGTCAGCTGCGGGTTGAATGGCTTGTTTCTGTAAAAGGATTACCTTTATATTTGAGTATTATTCATTAAAAGCAAATATCTGCATTTGGATTTGATGACAACACACAGGATAAGCAATGCTTTTCCCAACAGGGCCTAATTACCACGTTTCACAAACAAGTAGGCCTAACATGTAACAAAACATTCACTTAAAAGCTCCAAAAATTATTCAAACAAATATCGCAAGAAATACACAGTTCAAAGAACTTAGCCTTCATATGTATATATTTGGCTTTTGATCCAATGAGCAATAGTATAGGCTTACATCTTTGATTTAATGTTGTCATTTCCTTTGTTTGTTTGGTTTCTTGTTTCTTAATTTTTATATATACGTTATGTGTTAATTTCACCGGGATCGATATTTTTCTATGATATAAAATTCTAAACTTTTTTGACGTAAATCGGGACGAGGTTGTGGATCGCGAATGTCCTTCGAATAATGTAAAGCCATAAAATTGACAAAAATTGACAAGCTCGATGTAGAATCTAATTTCAAATGTACGGTTGGACTTTTTTTTTTTTTTTTTTTTTGAGTTCACGTGAAGTCAACAAGCGCACACAGCCTTTCAATTAAAGCGACTGTCTCGCTGTGGTCGCGCATCATCCTCATGTAGGTTGCAAAGTACTTTGCTATTACCTTACACAGACAGCTGCTTATACCATATATGGCATCTGGTGAGACCAAACTGGTAATTTGTCGTTTTAGGTTACAAGGCATGAAAAGCTGTCCTGAATGTTCCTTCTTGAACCAAATTAAGCTGTCGTATCCGGCACTTAGGTGAAGATGAGGAATGTGCGCTGTATTACGTGCGGTCGGATCATGATCTGACATGCACTTAGAATTGAAATCGTATCATTAAGCGTAACATCCGTTGTATAGCCTATAAATAAATGAAATATTTAATTGCTGAATAAATTTGAAGAAAAATGATAACATTTACCTATATGATGTCAGTATCTTTGCTGCTAGCTGCTGGAATATTAAAGGCGGACTAAGAGATTTAAAATATATATTTGTGTTTGTATTAATTAAAAATGGTCAACTAAAAGTCAGCTGCGGGTTGAATGGCTTGTTTCTGTAAAAGGATATTACCTTTATATTTGAGTATTATTCTTTAAAAGCAAATATCTGCATTTGGATTTGATGACAACACACAGGATAAGCAATGCTTTCCCCAACAGGGCCTAATTACCACGTTTCACAAACAAGTAGGCCTAACATGTAACAAAACATTCACTAAAAAGCTCCCAAAATTAATCAAACAAATATCGCAAGAAATACACAGTTCAAAGAACATAGCCTTCATATATATATATATTTGGCTTTTGATCCAATGAGCAATAGTATAGGCTTACATCTTTGATTTAATGTTGTCATTTCCTTTGTTTGTTTGGTTTCTTGTTTCTTAATTTTTATATATAGACCAGTTAACATCCTACGTCACTTTCTTTTGTTGACTGCCAATCCATGCCTGCCAATCGTTATGGCCCATAGTATTAAAACTCTAACAGATACAATTGCCCAGTGTGTAACAGTCAGGCCGACCTAGTTCAAGATACCAGGCCCTAACATGTTTACAAACATTGCTGTTAACTGGTCTATACGTTATGTGTTAATTTCACCGGTATCGATATTTTTCTATATAGTTCAGGGGCCCGTTTCACAAAGATTTACGATCGATTGTAATCAAGCGTAACTCGATCAAGCGTAAGTTTGAACTTACAATCAAGTACAAACTTACGCTTGATCGCGTTAACGCTCGATAAATCAAACTTACAATTGATCGTAAGTCTTTGTGAAACAGGCCCCAGATGATATAAAATTCTAAACTTTTTTGACGTAAATCGGGACGAGGTTGTGGATCGCGAATGTCCTTCGAATAATGTAAAGCCATAAAATTGACCAAAATTGACAAGCTCGATGTAGAATCTAATTTCAAATGTACGGTTGGACTAATTAAAATCGGTGATCCCCAATTATAAAAATCGTTCTTAACCCTCGTCTACCGAAGGGGGGGGTGGTTAAACCACCCCCCCCCCCCTTCAGGTTTTTTCCCCCGCTTGCTAAAACCCCTTTTTTGGTGCCAAATTATTTAATGTAATTGTCAATTGACATGTTCCGCTCCTTTTAATCCAAAAACAAACATCCACCGGGGTATAGGTAAGGTGATACCAAAAGTGATGGATGGGGGCCCCCTTCGGAAGAGAAGTACCAACATGCCTAACACAACACAGGAACATCACAGACACTTGATTTTGATACCAATAGATAGCTATGGTCCTCCTCTTTCCATTGATACCAAAATGAGTACCAACATGCTTAGCATTACGTCACAATGACGTCATAAAATTCGGCATTTCCAGCAAAACTGCCATTTCCATAGACAAAACAGTGAAAAATTCAATTTTTTCGCCAAAAAGGTTAGGAAAATCAGATTTTCATGCGGTTTTTGACTATGATGGGAAATGACTAGTTTTATATAATGACAGCATTTTAGAGCTTATAATAAGGTGTTTGAGCCGCTAAAATTGCGAAATATCAATTTCCACCCTATATTCAGTATTTTCGTACTTTCCTCAACATATGACGTCATGGTGACGTCATAATGGGATGTTAGTACTTATTTTGGTACCAATGGAAAGAAGAAACTCTAAGCTATCCTTTGGTACCAAATTTACAGGAATCTGGTGTTCAGTAACGAAAATCACAGGGGGGTGGTAACCACCACCACCACCCCCCCTCCCTTCGGGAGTTTTGTTACAAAAAATGGCTCAGGTAGACGAGGGTTAAAAACACGAAACTTTATGGATATCTATTGAAGTTGTGTGCCGTATGAAGTATACAAAAATAGGCGAAGGATAGCTTATAAATTTGTTATCAAAAGAAATTGTTCCCACAGCCACAATGCACAATGGGTTATATATCTGGATAGAGATATTTCCCGATAGAGACATTTCTTATGGAATTTTAATAGGCTCATCTTTTTTAAAGTTGTAGCTGTGGTCTCGTTTACACAGTTTGGTTACGGTGTTGTAATTATTTGCATAATTTCCGTCAGTTTCCCCGGAATATTTTGGGATCTTTTACGTTCACAATATTTTCACACCTTTAACGCCATAATTTATTGATTATTGGCACTGCAATACATGTCTTGACGACGTTATTAATTTCCAAGTTCAATTAGATTTGTTCCAATCTAATTGCCATAGAGTCGGTCGATGAGATAAATGGCCTTATTGTCATGATCGAAAACAAAACTTCCTTGGCTTATCATCCAAACATATTGGTTTCTGCAAGTATGAACATAGAAGTTGATGTACTAGTATAATCCTGCCATGCATAGCATCATAGGGACCCTAGAAAAATATTGATCACATTCCTATTGTGGGTTTCGTTGGAAATGTTATGGTAATGCAGAGCTCACAAGGATAACAGGAGGAACAAATACATTGCAGTTGGCAACTCATACATTGTGGTCATGGTTGAGACATATGATGTAAATTCGCTGATGTAGAGCACGTTAGAATAAGACCGTTGCCAGGTCAACTGGCTCACGCTAACTTTGGTTCGAGCCACTGATCACATTGATCACAGCACAATACCTATGGCAAATCATAATTCGGAACAGGTGCATGAGCCAAGGCGTGAGCCAGTAACCAATGGATACTAACGTGCACTACATCAGCGAATTATAAGATCATAGTTTCACAATTAAATAGCACCGACATTCAACACTGGATTTGAACCACAACCGTAGACGACCAGGATTAATCCGTCTTGTGATGCAAATGGATTTATTACTTATAATAGTATTTTTAAACTCATTCATGCAATTCTATTCCCGAGACTATCACAATGATCAACCCCTAAGTATATCTATTGCACATTCTGTTATAACTAGCAAGTCACTATGGTTTGATCGAATTTTAAAGACTTTGTTAATCATGGACTTTAATGATTTTACACGTATGTGCAATTAATAAAACAAAGAAGTTTAACATTAGGCTAAACAAAGAAGTTTAACATTAGGCTAAAACAAGTATTTCTTAAATCAATCATTAGACAATCTAGAAGTAATTTAAGCAGATATTTTAGCATGTTTGCCCACGGCAATTCAAGTGACATATTTTATACGTAGTACTTCGAATAAGCATCGTACTTTAACACTTAAGTGGTCAATATCCCTTAGCGTCCCCCCCCTCGACCACCAATGCACATACCCAAGGCAATAATCATTTTCTACATGTGACCTTTGACCTTTAGTGGGTATTCCTGTATGTAGACTTATGTTACTATCTTTTAGAAATGCTAACTAAAATTAATTAATGTTTCATTAACCAAGTATATGCTATTGTGCAATTTGTCCCGTAATTGATCTCCTGTACAAATGAATGGTAAAATACATGGATTGGAAAATAGCTTTGGAAAATATTAAACTTCATCCAACACCATTTTTTTGGATAAAGATAATTAATTTGGTCTATTCTTAACTTAAAACAACTAGTGTAAAATTTTAGTGCATTATGTTGGAGAAAACCAGAGACAAAATGACCTCTTTTTGGTCAAAATCGGTGCGCATGAAAATCAATGTTTTGGGAATTCTCAGTGACGCTCAGTTTCAGAAATATAGGCAAATAGTAGACGTTTTACATGGATTTTTAACCAGGTCTTAACGATTCTTGGAGACTGGGCTGAAGTATAATACTTAAAAATATTGTTGAATCGGCATGCAAATGAGTCCAAACAAGCCTAGTCTTAGGTTCTAAACCACTCATGTATTGTCGTATAACCCATAGAGTATCTTCTAGTGTTGAACGTGTTATATATTGAAGTACATTGTAATCCTACGAATACTTGAGTTCAACAATTTACACTCAAGAAAATGAGTACTTATTACTACGTATTAATTAATGCGTACTTGAGGTGTGCGAAGTTTTCTGTACTCTCGTTTGTAGCCAGAGGCTGCATGGGAAGCCCATCTTAGGAAAATGGCTTTCCTTAGGAAATTCTTTCGTGCAACTTTTTTTCTAAGCAATCACTATACACAACTTTTAGACTGTTAAAAATTTCCGTAAATTAAGAAAACAGATTTTCCGTAAATTTACGGAAAAATCTGTTTTAGAAAACAATAAAAATAAAAAACAAAAAACATAAAAAATAGCTAAAATGTTAATTACGGAAATATTTCAAAAAATTCTGGCAGCAATATTTCCGGATTTTTTAACGGGGGTACAATCGGTTAAAATACATTATTTTTTTCCATAATATGAGACAAATTTCTTCTGTAAAATTACTGTCAAAGTTTCGTTAATTGACAGAAATTTCTGTAAATTTACCCTAAAAATGACTGGAAATACTGCTGCCAGAAATTTCCGTAAATTTACGGACATTTGTTTTAACGTATAAAACCCAATTGCAAACACACTACTAACAAAATGGCTATATACCTCATTTTCAGGTCTGCTAAAATGATCAGCAGTTACCCTACCGCAAATGTAACATGGATGATGTTAAAAACATTATTCTTAGCATATAAGAGGTCAATTTGTGGCAGACTGTTTTAACAGAAATTAGTACACATCTTAACAAGAGGATGGTGAATATTGGTTTAATACAATACAGTAAAACAAATAGAGGGAGCTGTTTGGCCTAAAATACAATCAACATTCGCTTTACCAATTTATTACCATACAACAAATTAAGTCATTAGTTTCCTTTTTATCTCGTGCACTCCCGATGGTGCTAATGGGGAGTTTCTAGGGACTCAAACTAATTATCTAATTAACGGAACGGATTAATTTTTCTATGAAAAGAAGCGGATGATAAAGGTAGATAATTAGCAAAATACATCAAGTCAAGAAATAAGCGTGAGAAATCGCGAAAAAATGTTGGGTCCCATGCAACCACACTCCCTTGAGCTAAAGTGTTAAGTAATTTCAGCTTTGAATGATTTAAGTCAACACAGATTAAACTTGCTTTTTGATAACTTATTTCTTAGCAAAACGTTATTTAGTTGCATGTGTTTAAACGAAAATGACTTAATAAGATTACTAGATGTGGGAATGGTATAGACACACTATTTTATGCATGTCAAAGAAACTTTCCAATATTTCGACAACTTTTTACATTAATTTGATAAAGTAATTTGAATATATATTTTAAACGTTTTGTGTATGAAGATGTATACCTTTCAAATTCAAATTACTTGAAGACAGTGTGCAAACATTGCTTAAGAAACTTGAGATCAAGAAATGTAGTGAAACCTTTTCTGTGCCGTTTTAGAAAAAATAGACATTTCCAATTATATATTTCTGCTGCGTATTTAATACCTTGTTTGTCATGCACGTAACAACTAAAAAGTAACTGTTCTATAGCCTTAACGCTTTCAAACCTGTTTACTCTGTAACTGTTGTTAAGTCAGTGAAATGACCTGCAGTTTGTAAAGCCGTCTCAAAAACTACTGACCAAAGACTAGGCTTGTTTGGACTCATCTGAATTCATTGCCCATACTGATTAAGAATATAGACATGAAACTCATGTTTTTGTTTGTATGTTTGTTTGTTTTGTTGTTTTTTTTAATTAAAAAAAAATGTGGATTTGTGAGTGACTATAGTCGCTCGCAAGGCTCAAAGAGTTCAAAAATGCGACAAAGGTAACATCCACCTTTCAGAAATGTTTAAATTTATTCCAAATTCTATTTGCAAATAAGGTTTCTGGTCTCGGATATCTCTTTGTTTACCTTTTAAAGTCGAAGCTCAAGAAGTCCTGAAGTGCAATGATGAGCGGCCACAACCCTCTTGACCTTGAACGGCCAAGGAGATCGAGTCTAGCCGAAGTGCATGCGATCCTAAAAGACGCTGTTTATCAGATCTCCATTCATTTTTTCCAATGGCATATTGGCTGAAAATTGCAATACAGCTTTTTCGTTACGGTCTTTGAATTTGACGAATTACGATGTATATATTAACGCATATGTTCCACGGTGTACCCTCTTTTGACGTATGGACACTCAAAGGAGTCGAGTTTCGAATATGCAACGGAATTGTGACAGGAGGTTACAATGTAATTTATCAACACTCTGTTGACTAGAATCTAGCATTTGTTGTCTAATATTTTGATCAAACAATTATAATTTAAAAATAAAATTGTGTAACACAGACTCATAATTCTTCTTCTTAATGAAGCAGTCGTTTCTTTCTGTTTAGCTACCTCAAATGAAATAATTTGGTTAGCAGTCAATCTTGTCTCTTTAACGTACTTAATTCCCAATTCCGTCTTCCGTTCCTTAAAACACTTTACTATATTGTTTTGTAGAATTAAATCAACGATCATCAAAATATTTCCTGTTTCCTGCAAACAATGGTTTTACATCAAAGAAGTATTTTGCAAAATATTACTTTAATGATTTTGTACACCTTGCATCTTGGACGGTACACCTTGTACCGACAAACAAACATAAGCAAATTACGGAGAGTACGCGTGCGCGGACACACACACGCACGCACACACACGCACGCAAACATACACAAACGCACACGCACACACACACACACACATAATTATGGTCTGAATTCAATGTGCTGGTTGTTGTAAATATCACGGAGAGGCGTATAAGCATAGACATGTCCGCGGGGAAACACTATGACCGCCACAAGCCGATACCTATGCAACAATTTGGCTTCAGGCTTGGCAATTACACCTTTGTTGCCCCACACGTTACTCATCGTTTGACCAATAACATAAATGATAGGGAAGAAGTCCTATTTGTTTATCTAGACATCAACAGCGCATTCCACAAGTCAGATTGTAGCAGTCTGACCCTATTATATCTGCCGGAAAGTTTCTACTGGATTGGCTAGTGAACTATTTTCAACTGCTAAAGGTCATCCTCAATATCAAGTTACCACGCTTTAAGTCCATTAACCCAGGTGTTTCACAAGGTTTTATCCTCCTCCTCTTTATCGCCAAGGTATTTTCAAGTACTACCATCTAGTATGTGAATGAAATGACCCCTATAATATTCACAAAGTTTAGTTAGGAAAGAAAATCTACGAACACATATCCAAACCGAGATCTAAAGGATCTTAATTAGCTGAGGAATACTAGTCCAATACGTTTTAAGGCTTACAACAGTCTGATTGGCCTATAAAGTCTTTGTTAACATATGAAAATCGAGACTGGCACTGCCATTTAAAACAACTTAATAACCTGGAAATTGCTCTCAACTTTTTCATCTTTCCGGCTTAATGCAAAGAAATTCCAGGGTATGATAACATACCTTTGAGTGGACAGTCTACTCAAAGCGGTAAGCAGTTAATGTTAATGTCACTTTTACATAAAAGTTCGGATAAATGTCAACAACACGTAGATACTTTCAAGTAGCGTTGAGGGATCGTGTTGAAAAGAAACGTTTGCGCACAATTTGACCGTAGGAAGCCCATTCATAATCTGTCTAATTGCAAACAAGTTTGTAAAGAAAAAATGTATGCGCGAGTTTTACCAGTAAATGCTTTTACTATCGGATGAACAGAAGCCAAATCGCCGTGTGAGTGCAACAAAGTCGTAACTGGCATTTAGGTAAAATTTAGTTTTTTGCTTGATTTTTTTACATGCCGGTTAAACACAGAGTTTAAGCTACAGTACCGGTCTGAAAATCGAAGTAGAAACATTTAAATGAAAGAAAGAAAACAATAAAAACAAAAGAAATTTGATGCAAAACAGTATTTCCTGCATAATGACAAATTGCAGATACGACTTTGTTCCACTCACATGACGAAATAGTTCCCGCCTTCTTGTTACAATCGGCCCGCACGGATTTAAAAAAAGATAAATTAAAACCATACCATACCACCATTCCATACCACCTTAAAGAATGTTTAACCATCTTGAACCAAGCCAAATCAATCCAACCTCCCACCTCTTTACGAAAGACAATACAGAACATTTTTCTAAATCAAATACTCGGTAAGTTTACATTCGTCAATTTCTAAGAAAGCCTTTGTCGTTTACTGAAAGCAGAACATTCTACGCATTTCGGATATTTCATATTTAAGTTGAGCAACCTTTTAGTAATGTACTCGAAATCACTTCTATCTGCACGTTACTCTATTTAAAATGCCAATGATCGCTTACTCTGAAACATGCAATACAGGCGCACCTTTCAATGGACGATTGAATATATACTAGAACCTGTATTCCATTATTTGAAGTGAACGAACCTGGTCAAAATTGTCTATCACCATGCAACGACTTTGAAGCAACTTTCTTCAATAATAATTCGATCAATAAGTGGCTGTTTAATTTCCAACCAAGGGCAAAATAAGAGGTAGATTTTTGTTTATTTTTTTAGTATTGTTTTGTTGTTTTTTACAACCTTTGGCTATTGATGTATTCAAAGGAAAAGTGAACAATCGAAGCCAAAATAAACACACTATTCATTTATCGTGAAATTCGACATTGATTATGGTTGTGTGGTTCCTCACTTTACAGTTAAACAGCTAAAATGTTGTTTTTTAAGACAAAGAGGTATTTTAGTCAGGCTTAAGAAATAGGCGTTTCCCTGGCCTCAACCAACAAAAGAAATGCAAAAAAAAAATGGGTGAAAACTGATTTTACTTTACATATGAATACGACATAATATTGTATACTATTGTTGTTATCTAATTATTTTTGGTGAAAAATTCCATATGGAAGTGCTTAATTAGACATCAATTTGTATAATTTAAGTATTTCAGTTTACATCAAGGCAAACGGCAACTACAGTGGTTTGGTTGCTATGTGTTCAAGCTCAACCCATTCAGAAATCTACAGGGTGTCCCCAAAATGTTGCTATAATTTCAAAATTATTGAGAATGGGTCACATTCTATGGCGATCTACATAACATTTTTGGACATCCTGTCCAATTTTGCATGATCCGATTCCCTGGTTGTGAAAACACAATTCTACCCCAAATTAACCCATTAAAAGTTTATCCAAGATCGTTGACGAATCTCAACCAAGGTGGCAAAAATCTGCCTTCGGCAATTTCATAAAAAAACTTATCTCATCGGATTTGGAACAGGTGTTTGCTACTTTTTACGTAAGTTGCAGTCAACAATTATGGTCTTGGTACTCATGCTGTTGTTGACTGATTCAATGAAGTGTTCAAACTCATCAGAAAACTTGGATGTTTGAAACCATTTTGAGGTAAGTGGGAGGTCTGTATATTACAAAGTACAAACCCTCTCTATTGATATCGGTGAAGCACGATCACTCAAAAGGTAGTAAAGCTCGTCCCTATGTCAAAGACCTGTAGATTTAATCCATTCTTGAATAATGCACCAATGCCACCGCCATAAGTGGTACTTGCTCGTAGTACACTCAGAAAACAATACCTGGACGTGTCAGTTCACGAATCACGACAGCATCAGATTCATTGAGCCAAGTTTCAACTACCATTCAGTTGGAACATCACTCACAGTATTATTATCTTGCATTTGGGTGGATAAGTAATTACGTTGCATGTTTCTAGAGTTGTTCGAAACTTGTAAACCAAGATTGGATTCGAGAATGCCTTGCTTCTATCACTTAAATGGACATAATGGCATAAAAAATGACATAATGAAAAGGGCACTTACTGAAATCACTTCCACGAGTTTGAAAACAATTTAGATGTTTACATTCTGTAAAAACAGTGAAAACAGGAAGAGTTCCAGGGGGAGGTGGCAGTTTGTGGCAATTTCTGGAACAGAAAAGTAAGGTGTTGACATCCCTGACAGAATTTACAGTGTATCGAGCATGTTTTGCGACACAATTCAAAAGCATTCAGACCGGGATTCAGGCATTGTACTTTAGGCTTGCAGTAAGATATTGATCTGGCAAGTGAAAGATGGATTAGCCGAGATTAGCACATATACAATAGCAATGGTCTGTGAGCTGAGACACTATGCTTTTCAAGTTTGGTAAATGCTGGCTGTAATGTCAGCATCCTTGTTCCTGAAATTGCCACAAACTGCCACCTTCCCCCTGGAACTCTTCCTGTTTTTACTGTTTTTACAGTATGTAAACATCCAAATTGTTTTCAAACTCGTGCAAGTGATTTCAGTAAGGGTCCTTTTCATTATGTCCTTTTTTTTCATGCCATTATGTCCCTTTAAAGACAATATCAGTGATCCACCCGAAAGAGTCAAAATATTTGAAATTTGCAGGAATAGCTTAAAAGTTAAGGATAAAGTTTTGAGAATTCTCAAAGTTATTTTTTACAACTGAAAAATTGGCAGAAAAAGGAGATAACAGCAGCGTTCAAAGATATGAATCTCAAATCAATTACACTGTTGCTCATAAAGTTGGAATAAAGTGTTTTGCCACTTTTTATGGAATGATTCTTACAGTGTAAGTTATTTATGATATCTAGGGTGTATATCGCCACACTACTTGATTGACCAGTCTCTTCCGAACATACCACCATGGACTTAGTCCACAATTAACCCTTTACGAACTGTGTCCTTATCCTGAAAGGAAAAGGGGGTATTTGAACAGCAGATTGAAGGATTTTGTTCCAATTGACAGATAACACATTTTTGGGTGATTTCATGCATCGAAATGTTTTAAATGTCAATCAGTCACTAATATCGAGTATGGCCAACCCTGGCATGAATCAGTGCGTCAAGACGTCGCGGCATTCTGTCCACAAGGTTGTTTATGATGTCAACGGGCAGAGCGTCCCACTCATCGGTCTGAACCTGAGCTAACTCCTGTAGAGTTTGAGGAAGATTGTCCCTGTCATTGATGGCTCGGCCTAAGGCATCCAAGGCATGGTCGATAGGATTCATATCAGGGGAGCAAGCATGCCATGGTATCTGCTCCACCCCCTCTGCCTCAAGAAATTGTATCACTACAGCGGCCCTGTGCGGCGTGTCGTTGTCTTCTTGCAGCCGAAAATTGTTTGGATAAACCCTTCTTGCATGTAGCAAGGTGGTTTTCCAGAATGTCCATGTACACGAGGGCGTTCATGTTTCCATCTGGCACCACCAGTTACGTTTTTCCTCCATAATGAATACCGGCCCATACCATCACTGAGCCGCCACCACCTTGAGTCTATTCCTGAATACAATCATCTCGGAGGTTCTCACCACGTAATCGGCGAACCCTTTGTCTTCCATCTTGATGGTCAAGGATGTAGCGGCTCTCGTCCATAAAGACAACATGTCGCCAGCGTCCGAGCTGTAATCTTCTGTGCTCCCAAGCCCAACGAAGTCGAGCAACTCTGTGGTAAACAGGCGTGGACATTCGTCTTGCTCGATAACCATGTTGATGCAATCTCCGATTTACAGGCGGGAAATGTTGATTCCATAGTGTCTTCTTCACAAACGACAAAGACGGCTCGTTGGCATTTTCCGGGCTCTACGGTACAGATTAAGCAGTCGGCGATCATCTCGTCTAGTAGTCAATCGTGGTCATCCTGGAGATTTTCGTGGCCTCAAATGACCCATCTCTGGATGATGTGTGAGTATTTTATAGACAGTACTCTGCGATATTGCGAGGAAATCAGCGACTCTGGCTTGTTTGTACCCTTCCCGTCTGATAGAGCAGGAGCAGAATATCATAGGGTCCTTATTTAGGGAGTTCGTTCATGCCCGACTACATCTAAGGTTTGACACCTTTAGTAGTTAGTATGGACTCTCTACATCAATGCAAGGTACTTAGTGGTGTCAAATTGTGGTGTCACTTTTTCAATAGGAGCCAATTTAAGTTTGCACAGGGGTCAAACTTTTAAATTACTCCAATCATGTTGAAATGTATGTCATATTGTCCGTCTAGTCACAAGGATTCCAAAAATGTATAGTTTGTACCATCTATGACCATTGGTATTAGAGTTATTGAGTAAAATGGCTAAAAGTGCAAAAAAGGTCAAACTCCATTTGTACAGGGGTCAATATTGAAAGTTACTCTGATTATATTTTAAATACTTGCAAATTATTGCCTGAGGAATGAGGACTCCCAAAAAGTATAGTTTTGATTATGTTAAATGTTTACTTACCGAGATAAAGGTAAAAAAAGGTCAATGCCAATTGGATTATGTTGCCCCATGACCTATTTTGTCACATAGCATGATAGCTATGCATTGCAGATGCTACAAACTATTCCTTATTTTGACACTTTAAGCTAGATGAACAATTTGTTTCATTTTTTACCAAAATTGGAGCAACTTCTGATTTTGATCCCTGTATAAATGGAAATTGACCTTTTTTGCACTTTTAGCCATTTTACCCAATAACTCTAAAACCAATGGTCATAGATGGTACAAACTATACATTTTTTAATCCTTATGACTAGACGAACAATATGGCATACATTTCAACACGATTGGAGTAATTTAAAAGTTTGACCCCTGTGTAAACTTAAATTGGCCCCTATTGAAAAAGTGGCACCACAATTTGACATCACTAACTATCTTGCATTGATGTAGAGGGTCCATACTAACTACCAAAGGTGTCAAGCTGAGATGTAGTGGTGGGACTGGGGGACATGAACGATGATGTTTGACCCAAGTCCTTGCTCCCACTCTATGAGTGCAAGTACTCGTCGGTGTATTGACAATGCCGTTGGACGAGGCATAGCCTAGAGAACCTCTGTGTCAGTGTTTGTTGTAAAGGTAACAGCCAACTCTGAAAAACGCGGGCTCTTTGCACACAGGCTTAGAGCAGGGAAAAGGAACAAACAACAGACGTCTGGCCTTTTATAGCTCCCAACAATTGTCATTTTTACATGATTCAAAATTATGCATGGATTCACTTCACTTGGGTAGTGGGGACTCATGTAATCATTCACCTACTGTAATATGATTACTGAGGCGTTCAAGTTATTAAGACTGGGTTTGAAAAAAAAAATTATTCCAACTTTATGAGTAACAGTGTACGGGGTATAGTAAGTGTCCGTAAATATAAATATCCGATTTTGTCCTTATTTTGTCTTATTTTTGTCTTATAACTTGTAGGGTATGTTAGGATACCATACTTGTTACAGATATGCAAAAATCTTATTTTTGATGATTTTTTTTTATTTTCTGATTTTGCAAATCACTGACAATGCCTTAATTGACGTTATCAATATGTGTGCGAGTTTATGACGGAGTCCATAATGGACTAGCGCTTGGACGAGGTTACGACTGTGCTAAAAAGTCCTGTGAATGTTGCGTCCAAATACCGCTTTTAAAATGCAACAGAAACATGATACTTCTATGGCTGACTGAAGTGATCACGTCCTTCCTCCAGATTTATTATCGTGTAGATTAAAGGAACGTTTCAGCTACAAGAAATGGTACCATTCATTTGTTTTATTGCTTTACAAAGTTAAAAAATTGAAAATTTCAATGCGAAACAAATTCAACCACCATGACAATGTTACAGCAAGTTTGTAGTTTATTTCGCAGTGAAATACATTGTCCATGGAATACGGACAACCCAACATTCTATAGTAATTTGCGCAAAAGTGAACATTTATGGTAGGAGGAGAGGGGTGTACTGACGAAATAGTGACGTTTATCGTTAGTTAAACGATACAGTATGGTCCGACTCCGGTTTAATTTTTGTGACATATCGTCGGGTGTATTACATAGTGACGGATGTTGAATTTTTTTATAATTTTTACGAAATTAAGGGAAATGGTACTAAATATCAAAATTTGTAAACATGCCAATGCCGAACCTTGCAAGTACTTCATTAATTAATAATCTTAATTAGAAATTTGGTAATTTTAACGCATGTTACATAACAAAGGCTTTGATGTAACCCACTCAACATCCGTCATTATGTAATAAACCACAATGAGCAGATTCGCGATGACGCACGTTGGTTTGACGGATGTTCTGAAAACGCCGATTGTTGTTTTCCATAATGCTGAATAACGCTTTAGTATAGCGAAAATTCAAAATCTGTCACTATGTCATGAACATAATCGCCGATTGGCGTAATTTTTGGTGTGACGGATATGCTCAATGTGTAACAATTTCATTTGAATCTCAGATATAATGCAGTTTTTTTTTTACAATCAATAATTGTGGCGTGGTCTAGCGGTTAGCAAGCTTACCTCTGGAGCAAAGGGTCCTCGGATCGAATCTCAGTGGGACCACTTGCTGGATTTAATTCGGGAACTCCATTTGGGATTTGATTTGTATAACAGATATTGATTAAAACCTGAATGCCACTTTCCCCATGGTTCATTTGAAGTGGGCAAATGAACCATGAAAGCTTGCACTACCCATCCGGTATGTGTTTCGTGTAGTGTGTTTGAATGTTGCAATATGGCGCTGTTTAAGCTGCTGCCTCCAAGTTGCATTGTTTCTGTCTAGTAATTATTAAGTTGTAAAGTCTGTAGCAATTTGGCCTACAGGCCTCGATTTGAGATTATAATAAACCTTGATTATTGATTATAATCAATACTACTACCTGAATTAAAACATTCAAATGTTACACCACTTTGAAAGCTACGCATCAAATCCAATGCCTTTCGATACATTTTCATTACTTACCAATATTAAACATATCTAGGTGAAAGTGGCCCAACTAAAATTTACACCCTTTCACTTAATGTATCTCTGGATCTGGGGACCCAAATGGGATGGGGTACACGGCAATATAATTAGGCCTTCATACAGTATATAGTTTTAGCAAAGATTGACACGGGTAATAGTTTTAGTATTTGGTTTTCGAAATTTGCACTTTTTTGTACACTCTGTATATATTATTTTGTTAGTTATGCTATTATGTGCAATTTTAGATGTTTGAACAATATTATTGTGTGTATGTTTAAAGCGGCACTGGCACATTTGCAGAAAATATGAATTTCTTCAATTTGCGCGCAAATGATAGTCTCGGTCATTGGAAGAATGGAAATACATTTTACACATAAAAAACATACCCAAAAGCAGAGAGGGACATTAATAAGAGGTTAAAGATATCCAGGTAATTTGTAGGCCAACCTTTAAGGTTGCCGTAACTTTAATGAACAAATGTGTCTATTACACGAATATCATAGACCATTAATATTAAAACCATAAAAGTCACAGACCGGTCAAACAAGGTGCATGCAGTGACAATCAACTCTGGTGTGTGTTTTCATGTGTTACACGCCATTTCCGCGTCGTCTGCTTAATTAATGTCGCCGGCAACATTAATTATAAAATCGTTCTGTTTACCCATAAGCGCGCCGATTTGGGCTTAATAATTTCAGGTGAGGGCTAATGTATATAAAAGCTTTATAACCATGCAAAAATATCAATTTTGAAAAAGTCTAGAGGGCGCACTATTTTTTTTTCAAATGTGCCAGTTCTCTTGCAAAATTCATGGATTTTCGCCTCTTGGCCACGATATGAATTTGACTAAACTTGAATTACTACCATTACTAGAAACTGTATAATACCCACCACCACTACAGGGTGTGCATGTATAATACCTACCATTATTACATTACAACAACGTGTACCATGCCTACCATTACTACAAAGTGTATCATTCCTGCCATTACTACATAGTGTATCATATGTACCATTACTAGCAGTGCACTATACCTACCATTGCAACAAAGTTTGTCATACCTCCCATTACTATGAAGTGTATCATACCTACTACAGAGTGTACGATATCTACCACCACTACAGAGTGTATCATTACAACAAAGTGTACCATGCCTACCATTACTACAAAGTTTATCATACCTCCCATTACTAAAAGTGTATTATATCTACCATTAACACACGCTTAAAAAAACTTCCGTTAGTGCACAAGGGGGGGGGGTCCTAGGTTCCCAATTCAGATAACCACTTTCCCATGGGAGCTTCATCACGAAACTAACACAAGTAAATTAGGGGTCACGTAAGAACCACATACCGATAATAAAAATGAAAATCCGATCTTTGACTTTTGACCTATGGTCAATTGACATCTGTCCTCTCCGAAAAAAATTGGTTCGCATATTTTCATACCTCAGCAACTACGATATAAGATTTTGGATATTCACATCTAAATAAACCAATTCAAATCATTATAGGCACAATGCAATCCAATTTATACCATTATCATTCACAGAGAGTTTTTTAATCCACCATGGGCTTTCTCATATACGTACACAGTTAAACCACAGTCAGGACAAAATCAATTATTCTTAATTACATTCCAAGGTATTAGTTGAGCAAAGAAACCCCCCTAGATTTAATTTATCTTTAATGTTTTAATTAGAAAAAATATCTGTGGTGTTTTTAATCGTAAATTCACATGATGCATTTGTCGCTTGGCCACGAATTATTTTGAATAAACTTGAATTACTACACCATGTCTCGTACCTACCATTATTATAAACTGTATAATAGTTCATACCCATTACTACATATGTAACATATGGACCAATACTAACATTGTACTATAACCTACAATTGCCACAAAATTTATCATATCTACCCATTACGATATGTTTGTCATACCTCTCATTACTATAAAGTGTATCATGCCTACCATCACTCCCGGTGTATCATAGTTACCATTATTACAAAGTGGTATCATACCTATTATTTATTATTATTATTAATTTCAGAGAACTTATAGAGCGCATTTTTCCCTGATCATGCGCTGTACAAACACATAAACATACCTTAGTAAACCTACAGCAAATTACAAAATAATATATCAAGTTAAAACAACACTAAAAACCCAAAAAAGGTCTTATATGCAATACACAATACGGTAAAAAGCCTTAAGCTTAAAAATATCATTTCTACCACACTATCCATAAATATAATTTCATTGAATAAACATAATTATCAGTATACAACATTATTCATGATACCTGCGTTTAAAACCCAATCATTTTGGAAAGGTTAGGTCCTTAAGAAGCTTTTTGAAAGATTGCACAGTCTCACCTCACGTAATTGGCTGGCAAGATGTTCCACAATCTTGGTCCATAAACTGAAAGGATTAATCTCCGTATTATCTTTGAGTTTTCGGGACATCTAGGCGGGTAAAATCATTCATGGACCTAAGTCCACTCAATGATTGCAATTATATCGTGTAAGCAAATTCTGCAGGTAGATCGGTGATGAACCTTGAGCCAATTGTACACATACCTAAGATCTTAAATCTATTCTCTGCTGGACGGCAACCAGTGCAACTTCGCACAGCGGCGTGCCGCAACAAGTGCGCTGCCACCCTACCATTACTACAAAGTGTATCAACCTACCACTAGTAAATGTGTATTACCACCATTACTACCAAGTGACATACCTACCACCACCAGTGTTTAATAGATATCCGTTTTGAAATTGGCTGGTCCATCATATAATTTGAAATGGTTTCTCCCTTTTCACAAATTTTTAAAAACCAAAAAAGAAAAATTAATTTTATATTTTGTATATATATTATTATTATTAGTGTATACGTGTGTGCAATTGTTATTATCATTTGTAATGTTGAGCTTATGTGTGTTCGTAATTAAAAATTCATGTCATTTTTGCACCTGGGCCACGATAATGATTTAATAGAAATAACGAATAATAATAATTACTACAAAACGATATGACTTTTAAATGAAATTTTAATTATTCATTTGTTCTAATAATAAGCTCTTATTATTATTTAAATTAATTAATATTCATATCCTTTGTTATTCTAGTGATTACCCTTAATTTAATAAATCAATATTCATATACTTTGTTATCCCAAACAGAATAAAAGCATACAGCAATATCCAAGGAAATTTGTGTATAACAATAGCCAATTTCCTTCCCCCCTAACGCTACTACATAGGCTAATGATGTAGTTCCCCAAATTCATGGACCGAACCCGAAACCGAACCCGGGTCCATTGGTGAAGGCGAGGCGATATAAATCATCCAATTTTGTGATTGACAGTCATGACAACATCAAATTATAATTAATTAACATTCCCAAGGTATATATTTAAGCAAAGAAACCCCTAGATTTAATTTACTTTAATTTTTTTAATTAGAAAATATCTTGTTGTGTTTAATCGTACAATTCAAATGCAATTTGTCTCTTGGCCACGATAGAATTTGAATAAACTTGAATTACTACACAATTAGCATGGGAACTGTAGTGTAAGAGTGTGCGCTCCGGATAAAATTGTGATTGTTTGCACACAGTACTTTGGGCATTAATAGAACATAAAATTGATGGAAGCACTTGGTCCCTACCCCCTTAATGGCCGGCCCCCAGCTTGGGTTTCAGTTTCTAACAGGGTTAAAAGTTAAAAAATGTTCTGAGTGTGTTACAAAGCACACCATGGTGTTGGTCTGGTCGACAAGGATTCAAAAAGGTATGTTACACTATCTATGGCTTAGTTCCGTAGTTATGGGGTAAAAACTGTCAAAATGGTGAAAAAGGTCAATTTTGGTGTTTACATGGGTCACATGTGGTCAACGTGCTTTGGATTCAGTTAATATGTAGTGTAAACTTGTTTCACTAGCTTAAAGGATTGAAATAAGGAATAGCTTATCTGTTATGCTTACTTTCAACGTTATCAACAAATAGGTCACAGGTCAAATCATTAGCTCCAATAGCTGTTGACTTTATAATTCCGCCATTTTGGTTAAACCAGACACGCTAAGACACAGTCAAAACTATTCCTATATTTCATTCTAATTAGCTAAACCAAACATATGAACCACTTTTACAAATTTTGAGGCACTTTTAATTTTTAGACCCCTGTACAAACCACAATACTTTTTTAATTAAAAAATTTACCATTTTTACAAGTTTTTTACACCCCCATAATTCCTAAACTATAAGTCACAGGTAATATAAACTATACCTTTTTGGGAATCCTTGTAACCAGACGACCTCATGGTTTGTTTCACAACAATCGGAACATTTTAAAAAAAACTTGCACCCCTGTGTAACTTGAAATCCAAGCTGGGGGCCATGAAAGGGTGTGGCCAGTGCTTCTAATATTTTTTGATTCTCATGTATACAGTACTTGTGTACGCAAATTCACAATTTTATCCGGATTTTGCACACCATAATAATATCTGTTCCACCTACAGTCCCCCAAAATGTTCGTACCTACCATATTATAACGTAATAATAGTAATCATACACCATTACTAGCATAGTGTACCATATGTAACATTAACTAACAGTGTACTATAGCCTACAATTGCAACAAACGTGTATCCATACTAAGACCATTACTATAAGTTTTGTCATACTCTCCTTACTATAAAGGTGATCATGCCTACCATCCTACACGGTGTATCAAGTTACCATTATTACAAAGTGTATCATACCTATTATTTTATTATTATTATTAAATTTCAGAGAACTTATAGAGCGCATTTCCCATGGATCAAGGCGCTGTACAACACATAAACAACCTTAGTAAACTACAGCAAAATTACAAAATAATATAATATCAGTTTAAAACACTAAAAAAAACCCAAAAGGTCTTATATGCAATACAAAACCGAGTATAAAAGGCTTAAGCTTAAAAAATAGCATTTTTTACTACAACACACTATCCAGTAAATATATTATTGATCTAAACCTAATTTATGCAGTAATCAAACATTCATCATGATACAATGCGTTTCAAAACCCCAAATTATTTTGGGAAAAGGTAGGTCTAAAAGCTTTTTGAAAGAAATTTGCACAGCTCAGCCTCTATGGACTGGCAAGTCTTCACAAATCTGGTCCATAAACTGAAAAGATTTATCTCCGTATGATCTTTTAGTTTTCGGGACATCTAGGCGGGTAAAATCATTCATGGACCTAAGTCCACTACGATTGCAATTATATCTGGAAGCAAATTTCTGCATGTAATCGGTGATGAACCTTGAGACAATGTACCATACACTAAGATCTTAATTCTATTCTCTGTCTGGACCGGCAACCAGTGCAACTCTCGCAAAAGCGCCGCCGCACAAGTCGCTTTGCCACACCTACCATTACTACAAAGGTATCATAACTACCACAGTAAAATGTGTCTCATGACCTACCATTACACAACGTATATCCATACCTACCACCACTCAGTTTTAATATATTCTTTTGAATTGGCTGGTCCATCATTTTAATTTAAATGGTTTCTCCTTTTGCTCAACAAATTTTATATCTGTGTGACCTGTATTTTATCATTTGATATAATTATATTATTATTAGTTTATACTGTGCAAATTGTTATGATCAATTTGTAATGTTTGAGCTAATGTGTGTTCTTAATTTAAAAGTTCATATGCTTTTTGGCACCTGGGGCCACGATATAATTTAATAGAAATACGAATAATAATAATTTACTACAAACTGCATCCTTTAAAATGAAATTTAATTTTATTCTTATGTTATAATAATAGCTCCTTTTATTCTTTAAATTATAAGGAATTAACAGCAATACAAAGGAAATTAGTGTATAACATAGAGGCCAATTTCCCCCTACCTACTACATAGGCTAATGATGTAGTTCCGTCCCCCAAATTCCAGGGGACCGAACCCGGGTCACATTGTTTTGAAAGGCGAGTGATTAGCACTGCAATCCACTGCAATTGATAAAACCTGAATTGAAAATTAACCTACTCAGTTGTAAGTCATACTTACCATTAACTACAAGTGTATCATATCTATCCAACACTACGAGTGTATCATACTACCATTAATGCAAAGAGTATCATACATGCAAGCACCACTAACATAATGTCCATCTTACCATTCCACAAAGTGTATCATATCTATCAACACTACGGAGTGTATAATACCTACCAATTACGACGAAGTGTAATACTACCACCACTTGAGTGTATCATAATACCATTACTACATATAATCATACCTACCGCCACGCAGAGGGTACGATTAGATCATTACTAAAATATTCAACTAAACATTATGCAAAATTAATACCAACTAGTACTACAAAGCGTATCTTGATAATGCTATAGTATCTCAATTTTGTGATTACTTAAAATATTTAAGCAAACATTGAGTCGTTGTTTACGTTTAGTTATTGTGTATTGAAACGAACACACAAACGTAAATATTCTGGAGAATGATTCCAACTTTTCAGAAAAACTTCTAAAATATAATTATACATGTTCGGATAGTAGTCCTCCCGTCCATGGGCCTGGAAAAGGGAGGCTCTGTATCCAGGCCTAATCTGGTCCATTGGTGTCACAAATGTAACATGATATGGATTGTACCAACAAAAATACAGATTGTATTGTCATTTCAAACAGATATGGGTACTTGTATCTCTAATCGGGACGGTCGGAAAGTCAGCATTTTAACATTTATTTTCGACCTTATTGTTAAAACAAAGCATCAAGTAAGAATATCATGCGTAGGCCTAATAACATAAAATGGCATTTTATACAGGTGTATAAGACCAAGCACAATAAAAGAAGTGTGTTCATCACCCAAACCGATTATTAGCTTTTAAACACGTTATTATTTCTTGTTTTTGCTAACTTTCTTTTATCAATTTAAGAATGTAAAAGAGACGTTAATAGAGGAAGTTCTTAGGTATCATTTATAGAGCATCTCCCCCGCATACAAATAAACAATACGAGAAATCATCTCCAAATAGGAATTAAAGGTGGGTGACCCGATAGACAACCTGGCCCCTGATTTATCAATCAATCAAAATTGAGATCTTCGGTATTAAAAAAATCTATTTTCTTCAATGACCCTAGTGAAATTTAGGCCACCGAAAGGTTTCCTGTGAGTTATGAGGAAAAAATGTCTCCTTGGTATGGTAGACCAACCAAATTAACTTACATATGTCCCATGGGCCAGTTTAGTACATGTTTACACTCTATATCCAAGCCTGAATTTAATTGATGTTTTTGATTATGTGGAGGAGCCAACGTCGCTATGTATGAAAATTCGAACCATGGTCGGGTCACCCACTTTAAACACAAGAGAAGAAACAATCACAAAATTTGTGGGCTGAAAATAACAAATAACAAAGACCTCCCTAATAGATTCTATTAAAATGTCCGACGAAAAACATTATTTACTTGATTTATGCGCAGCTGTGTTTCGTAGTAAATGTCTAGTAAAACTATACCTATGGAACGGTAAGCTCAAAAGTGTGCATACGTCATAAAGAGGGATTGTGCAATTAGATTTGGGCACCCGATCCAATTCAAAGACGCGCTTAAAAAGATGAAATTTATGTCTGTCTGTCCATTTAAAATAGCACAATCTCACGAAAAAATAATGCTAATACTTGATGCGTGAACCACGGAACAGCTCAATGAGCGTTGAACGTACTGGACGCCGCTATTTCCATGGTGTTTCATATTGGGAATTATTTTCTTCAGCGATCGTTTGACTTATAACGGCATCCGATATTAATTATTCTAATTACAAAATGTTCTAATGCGACAATGTAAGTTAAGGCTTACCATTCACAGGTTATAGTTAAATAGCCAAGTTAAAATTAGGGGCGCTTTTCAAAAACGCGTTATTGATTACGTTGACATAGGTTTGCTAAACCTATTGTATTTTAGCATTGTCCTGTCCCCAAATGAATTGCGACAAGCTATTTTACGATTTTCCTAAAAATAACTAACCACACTATTTTATTATCACAGAAGTAGATGATCAATAAAACTAATTCTATCATAATATCGATCATTCTGAAAATTTAACCCCTGTTGATTGAACTGTTGTGTAACAAACTAAAACTAACAGGTTCATAGATCGGACAAAAAAATATACCGTTCTTAACAAATGACTTGCTTCTTAGCCGCAAGTCATACTCTCAAGTCCAATATTGGAAGACCTCATTTTTCGGTTTGTGACCCTTCCCTAGACACTTTTTTGTACACTTACTAAGGTTAAAGGGACCATAACACGCTAATTTTTAGGACAATGTGATAAAGTATGTTGAAACGATTCTCATCATTGATGATGATTAACAATAAATTAATAGCTAATTGAAAGAAAAAAAATGAAATCGGGAACTAACGGGCGCATCCATGTTACCAATGATCTCACGGCCATAGTGACGTTTCGGCCATCTCGCGGCCATTGCTATCACGTCAGTCTATAGTTGTCCGATTGCTTGATTGTCAAAACAAAGTTATACTTTGAGTATCTAAACATGTTTCTTATAAAAGGTTTTTGGGTTTTTAATTTATGACACCAATTAGAGGTAAAAAAAAATAATACAAGCGGGGGGAAAAGAGGGATAGGAAAAGGCAGTAGGGGGGTAGGGGGGGGGGGACAAAAGGGGGGAAAAAACGGTTTGTGTAGGGGGGACACCCGGGGTGCAAAAAAAAAAAAAAAAAAAAAAAACACACCAAGGCAGAAAACCCCGGAAAACACAATACCAAAAATTGCAATTGGCCCCCCAGTGATTATTTAAAAAAAAGACAAAAACTACTTCACAGATTAACCTCAATTACAAATATCGAGTAGGCCTCCTTACTTCGGGATGTAAAGATTGTACCACGGTATCCCAATGAAGAGTAGAGTTAAGCGAAGTACCACCGGTCCCTGTCCCACATCACCGTTAGCTGGCCAGATAGCCAAAAATTAGTGTCATTCCAAGGTTACGCATTGAAGAGATTTCAATTGATTTAAGCGGGAATTTCAAGTATTGATAGCATGTGGAATTGAGGGGACTTTAATCATTAATATGAATGGCTCAACTCGAGCAGACATCTGAATAAGCGTTTCGGTGTATTTAGTCACGTTTTTAAAAACTTAGACTACAGTGAAATTTTGTGAGACACACTATATAAACTGCTAAACTTCTAACATTCCAACACAAACCTGCTTTATTTGTTGCCAACATGCCGCTCCCATTATCCCAGCGAGAACAATAAGGACAATCGTAGCGTGATGGATCTCCTTTAAGTACATGGCATAAAAATAGATGAAAGGGCAATTCGGGAGGCCAAATGTTGATGACTAATGATGTTTTACATAAAAATATGACATTTTGAAATATTGTTGCAGGGGAGAATACAAGGTTATCAATCTTTAGGAAAAAAATAACACGGAAAGCATGTTAGTTCCACAAAATATTTGCATAACTATAAACAGGACATGATTAAACTGACAAAGTCAACCGTCAGTTAAATACCATCTGCGACACCAAAAGCCTTAGGCGACCGTTAAAAGTAAGTGGGTGTGCATTAATAGGCACCCCAAAGGCCTGGAATATCAGGGCATGGATAACCAAACTGCAAAATATAAATACCCAAAATGACACTACCGATAAAGACGATTAAACGAATAGAACTGCAAACACTATTAGGCCGATCTCAAAAACATTTTCACACATTTGCACGCATGACCCAACCCCAAAGGCAGCCCGGGAGAGATTAGTGGTAACAGAGCTATGTAAAAAACAAGACCGTATCTGCGATTACATAAAAGGTGGTTGGTTGTTGTATGTAATTGATACTATATTCCCTAGAGTTCGGATAAGAAAAGATGGTTGGTTTCGAATAAAATATACATTACCCAACTATTTAAAGTTTAAAGCTGGAGAAAATTGGAGAAATAGTTGTTTGCAACTTCACATTATGGTGTAATCGGTTTTATAACAATTTCAAACGAGCTGCTGTCACCAGGATATTGGTTGAACGAATGATATGGTCTACATTTAAAGAATAAAAAGATTTTGTAGCGTTTATGGACTACAATATTTGCCGATAATCCGTTACGATAAATATTGCATTGTCTGTCCATAATGCACATTCTATTTTTATTCTCATTTTAATTTAGTTTTGATATATTGAATCACCGAAAATATTGAAGGCCTGTGTTAACTAGGATGTCATGGTTCTCCATGTTACCAGCAAGGGAAGCTGTCTCCCACACAACATGTTTTGAACACCTGCAAAAAACTGGTAACATCTTGGAGGAAAATAGTAAGCCATTGGATTACTGTGGGCCTCTTATCTGCACTCACTCTGGCGCAGGTGGCATCAGCATGGGCACATTTCTATATCCTCTTGCCTGTCAGATTTTTTTTATACAAAGTATCTTCTTACCTTACTTTGCAAGATGTAACAGGGATATAGGTCCTTTCAAGGAAGGGAAATTACGTTGAATGGACTTTTTGTTTTCATTACAGATCCTCGCTTGTTTTCTGTAAACTTCAAATAAATGCAATTTCATCTATCATTAGTACCAAGCATGAAAAATAAAATAGTGCTACAATCGGTCACTTAACATCAGATATTTTTGCAAGTGATTTTTTTTGTATTTCCGATGCTTGAGTGTTATGGAGGAGAGGTCTGGCCAATGTTAACCTATTTACCTCCTGTGCATGCAAGTACTCTATCTTATTGAAATTCAACCAACATCTTGCAGGACTCTTATTTTCATCGAGGTTGCCAATGAATTTGAATAGAGGTCCCGGTGTCATATATTACAGCTTCCGTGTGACTGAGTGTACTCCACCCATTTGTCTTTGTGTTCTCCATTGAGTGCTTGATGCATCCATTTTTTCAGCACTGTACCCAAACGGCCTCGTCTACAAGGTCACGGTTTATTCCGTACATGTTGCTATGGTAGCTAAGACACTCTCTCATTGGGGACACTCAGTTTCTTTACACCGGTCCAGGAAAAGGGAAAAGCTGCCTTTTTCCGTGTCAAAGTTTTCTCAGCTGTTTCACCATTCTAGAATTTGATCATTTAAAATTAATCTGGGGCCACCCTGATTTTTACCCTACTTCAAAATTTGGACTAATCCTGGACAGTCACAACACTAAGTATAAAGGTCTAAGGCTAGGAATGGGAATCGCCAAAACATTTTATTACAGAAGAAAATTTGGATTTAGCCGTCATCTTGGATTTGACGCCAAAATATGGGTGGCCCAGAGCTAAATTCAAAGAATATAGGTTCGAGGATATCAGAATCATTGCAAAAATCTTTATATTAAAGCCACTATCAGCGATTTCTTCAAAATGTAAACAAATCGCGCCCCCTATTTTTCATCAAAGTCTATTTTTTTTGCACTTGTATTGGCAATTGTTGTAGTAGAGACCCCTGTAAGTGGCTAAGCATAACTCGCCATATTTGTCAAGAAGTGATGATTTTGTTTACTAATAAAAGTCGGGATCCGACTTTTATTACGTCTAAAAACAGCATCTTCAAGACCACTTTAAAATGCTTTAGTGTCTGTTTTTCACAAAGAAAAGTAATATAACAATTTAGAGACAAAATGGGCATTGTGAATTTGGAAAAATGGCTGATAGTGCATGGCTTTAAATGTAAACAGGTCAAATTTATGTTCTTTTTTTAAAGTTGAATTCGGGGAAAAACTCAGAGTGGCGCTCGGGCTAAATTATTTCAAATGGTTCAGTATCTGATGAAGAAACCGCCGAGAAAGCTTTTACATGAAAATTACTGCTTTTCCTACCTGGGACCAGTCTATAGTGTGTACGGGAAAGATCTAATAGATAATTAATACAGTAATGCAAATATAATTTCGATTGTGTAAATAGTATTGGCCCTAATACTGAAATCCTGTAAAAGAAAGAAAAATAAGATAACAAGAGAGAGAAGAGACAGACAGACAGACAGACAGAAAAAGAGGAAAAGAAAAAAGAAAGAAAAAAACAGAGCAAAAACAACAAAAGATGAAAATTTTGTATGATTTGAAATAAAAACTACATGCAAAAAGCATCTATCACTATAACAAAAATATTATTTAGAAATTCTGGACCTAACTAGTGATTAGATGGCCATATGTTTAAGATATAAACATGTGTAGACCGTGTTAAATGAAGGATTTTATCCAGAATTTCGAAAAACTTTTCAGTGTAATTATCTAAAAAAAAGTAAAAGATAATGTAGCATTGTGTAAGATAAATTGTTCAAAAGATTTAATTGCTACAATCAGATAACCCCTCATGATAGAACTCCGGGGGGGCCCCCTCGGTGGTTAGTCTTTATCAAAGACTCGATTTTAAGAAGTCGTGAGAGGTTCGAAGAACCAAGTTGGTCTCTTTAGTACCCAGTAATTTATCATTCCTTAGAGTAATACAGTTACAAGGTCTGTAACACAGACAACTTAGTGGTATGCATTACGTTTTGTGATTACAAGCCCACGCGAAGATGCGCGCAAAATCTTCGTTGTCATACAGACTCTTACAGTGGCGTACCGACCGGGGGGGCAGGGGGGCAAGTTGCCCCCTCTGGCTCGAAAAAGCGGGACGATATGGGACAAAATGTGCATTTTTATCCCTCTTTTTCGGGGAATTTCAACCAATTTCAGGCCAAATTTGGGCCAAATTAAAGTAAATTCGGCAATTTTCGCGCGCTATGCGCGCATTTTGTCAAATTCAGACTTAATTTGAGCAAACCACCGGGACGATTTACGAATTTTGCCCCCTCTGGCGGGACGACTTGGAAATTTGCCCCCTCTGGATTGACTGCCTCGGTACGCCACTGGACTCTTATTCAATAAAAACAATTTCAAGTTCAAGATTATCAACCTCCTCGTGGTGAACCCCGGTAACTGATCTTTTCAGGCGAATGATAATCGACTGAGGCTACGCTAACATCTGTTGTCTTTTTTAATTCACTGTCTTTTTTAATTCACTGTTGTCTTTTTTTTTTATCTCACTGTATTTTAATCATGCCCCGCCAGAGGACACTGATGCCAGTCTGGCACACGTGCCCTTATCAGGGCAGGCATCACCAGATGTCAAGTCAGATGGCATCTCAGTGCTCCAACTAAACGTGGAAGGTCTCACTAGGGCAAAGAAAAACATCATCGAACACTTCACACATACGCATAATGTCACTGCAATTCTCCTCCAAGAGACACAAGCTACTGACAGTTCCATTCTGAACATCTGCGGCTACACCTAGCTGCACACACCAAGAATGCTACCCACGGGATTGCCACCTTTGCCTAGTAAACTCAGCCCAATGGAAACAACTTGCAACCTCACCTGCAGGACCCACCCCTGATGGGCGGCAACGACCACCAAATTGCAGGTGTTCATGTAACCAATGGTCCTACAAGCCCCTTACATCGGCTCCAAGCAACTCTCTACCACTTATGGTGCACCCGCATTGACGCTGGCGAATTCTTTAATAGCCATCATAGCATTACTGGGGAAGGAAAACCAACCATGGAGAGCTAACCTAGACAGAATGGGGAATAAAAAGACGGTTTGGTATTAAAACTTCTACACGACCCAAAGACCAGCACTTCGATTCTGGAAGGTGGAACTTACGTCTAAAAACCATGACCGTGCTTTTGCAAACATGGACACCATCTCCATCACCGTACCGTTCTCGACAGCTTTCCGAAGTCCAACACAGACCATCACTGTGCTCAGGAGAGCCTTGCTAAGCCGTACCAACAAAGCCAGTGCAAAGGTGGAACTTCCGCAGGGAGACTGGGACCAGTTCAAGAACCGGTGGATCAAAGTGCCCAACTCCCCGACGCAACCCTCCTCCAACCTGGACAATTTCTACGCAGCACTGTTGTGCAACCTTATTAATATAGCAAAGAAGACCATTTCCACGTGGCTGCCGTCGCAGGTATATCCCATTCTTGGGATGAGGGAATGTGAACAACCCTTTACAATGGATTCCTGAATTCTGAACCCGATGGAAGAAGCTTCATCCAAGGCTTCGATCTGACAAAACTGCTTGGACAGGGAAACGGCCGTGAGCGCTGGGGGAGACGGTCCAGGATAGACTTCCCCCACTCCAGCAGGAAGGGCTGGAAGACTAAGAACGCCTCACCGGCAGAATGTCCAAACCATCGAAATGTCCAGTGACTGCCAACTCAATAACTGAGCAACTCCTCGCAAAGGGTCGTTTCAAGAACATTGATAAGGATCACTCACCGCTCTGTCAAAAAAAAAGAGATTACCAAAATTCGTGCGAGCCCCCGGGTGGACCGGGTTCACTTTTCAACATCCTTCTCAATAGATTAGCTTACCTCTGCAATCAGCCAACTAAAGAGCGGAAATGCCCAGGGCCCGTGTAACATACCAGCCAGAGTTCCTGATGAAATGCGGCCCACGATGTCTAGATGGCTCCAGGGTTCTACACATGTGTGCCTTACCAACCAGTCCCTACCCAAGATCGGAAGAGCGGCTACTATCATCGCCTCCCCACAACCAACCAAGCCTGTCGATAGCCCTAAGAACTACCGCCCAATATCACTTCTGTGTGTTCTCCTTCAAACTCCTTGAGAGGATGATCCTGGCCCGGCTGGAAGCCGTCGTCGAACCCCAATTCTCCTGACGAAACAAGCAGAATTTCGCGGGCGGAGAACTGTCCATTCAGATTGTTAAAAACTCACCAAATATATTGAGGAAAAGCTTTGAAAAGGGCAAGTAAGGCGGCGTCTCTGGTGGACCTTCTGCAGCATTTACGACACAGTGTGTTGGCACAGGGCCGCACTCAACTTCTCAGTTTGACCATCACGGATCGTCACCTTGTACAATTATATGAAATGCTTTGCACACCGTAACTTTAATTTCAAGACCTCATGATGAGGCAGACAGAGTCCCAGAGAAGCGGAGTAGTCGTCTGCGTCGTCTGAGGACGGAACGGAGAGTACATACCACAAGGATCTGTACTTGGCTCTCTATGCTGTTCAACTTGTATATCAGCGATATTCCTCAAACAACATCTAGACAAACATGGCTACGCGACGATCCTGCCCCTCCTCCACTCGCGACAGACAGTGGAATGTGAAGTAGAAGAAAAGCACATTACTCAGACATGCCTTACTGCAGAATATTCTTAAGAGTGGAGACTGAAGCTGAGCGAAGCCAAAGACCACCTGGGTACTGCTTCCACTCAACACCATAAGAGGCTAATCCGCCAAGCTTCGAATCAACCTCAATGGAGCGCCTCTTTGCCATCTTGCCAAACAATCCTACACCAACCTACTTGGGAGAGTGAAGCTGAACCTGGGCAGCTACCTACCGGGCAGCACCCTCGAGTCCGTATGCGCCAGTATCTTCGAGGAATAACTTCCTTGCTGGCTCGCTGGAGGAGGGAAGGGGGGCAAGAAAAAAGAAAAGACTTCCTCCTCACGCACCCACTGCCTTGGCTCTGGGTCTACAGCACTGCTGAAATGCCGCCCCACAGCATGGTGCAACAGCTCTCACACAAAGAAGTGGACACAGTACTCTCAACGAGACCTTGAGAACCATCACTGGCTGCCTCCGTCCACTCCATTCTGAATTCCTACCAAGTGCTTTCAGGCATTGCCACCTGCCAAGTAACTTCGGAGAAGAAACCACACTGGCAAATTTCCATAAAATAGTGAACAGGGGTTCCTGCTGGACAAACATGCACCTGCTGCATTAACACTGTCAAAGAATCCACCAATCGGTAGACAGAGACTTCGCTCTCGCCGACCTTTCTGCGGACACGGTGCTAAAAATCTCCAGCTCCCCCTTTCAACATCTTACCATACATGGATATGCCGGGCTAGATAACCCCAAGACCAGATCACTCTCTATTACACCTAAGACAGAACTACCACCTGGCAGCAATCTTCTACGCAAGGAACGAGTCACCTTAAACCGTATTTGCACGGAGTCGGTTCGCTTCAATAGCAATAGTGCACCGATGGGGGCGCGGCAATCGCCCAGCCTGCCATGTGGTCTCCATCACAAGACGCGGATCACATTCTATATGAGTGCCCTACCTTTCGTCCACGGTGGACACAGATTTCTCAACCCCAACCATCAACAGTGAGTTGGTCCAAAGGCTTACAACATATCTAGCTGCTGCACCTATACGCAAGAAGAAGAATAAAAACAATGAGTATAATATACAAAATCTATCCGGGGATGGGATCAAAACATGAGTACAAATATCTCCAAATATTTCTGGATTACACCCATTTAGTAGTGGAGGAGGGCCCCTGGGCCTGGGATTATTCAGAATACGGAGTGAATTGCTTAAAAATCCTCTTAAACCACACGAAGGGTCGAATTCCTTTATTTGCTTATGAACATGACAAGCTATCGACATATGACAGAAAGATTTTTTTTTTTATAGGATTTTACAACTAATGGATAGCGTTTATAGAAATGTACAGGCGCACAAATTCCCGGCTATTTTATATTGGAAGGATGTTTTCAGTAGCGTTGAATTATTATCGGGGTCTCCGATATATTAATTATTCTATTTACAAAAATTCTGTCTTTTGCGACACATAGAGAATTTTGAGATCTTACCATTCACCTGTATTGTTTACTGCAAACGTTCAGAAATCTCAAAAGATCCGGAAAAGGAAAAATTGGGGCAGTCTTTTTTTCAAAAAAAAATGTGTGTTATTGCTTTAATATTAGGACTATAAAACAATTACCCGTCATCAAAATACCTATCTATACAGGCTGTCCAAAAAAAATGTTAACACTCGGAAACACAAGCCATGTTGACAATAACTAAAAGTACGCGTGGGGTATCTGTTTGGTATGCTCTTAAAGCTAATAAATAAGCTTTTATTTGTCGTTTCTTTCATTCAATGCATATGTTGGAACAACAGATATGCTTTCAAAAAGCGAGTACGGGGGAGGTCAAATTCGGATTGATCCGATTTGCAGTGGTACATTTAGTGGAGGGGCCTATGTTCCCAGAGAGTGATTTTATGAAAGTTCATGTTATTGTGAGCAACCACGATAAATGTATTTACTGGGTCTGACAATTCAGAAAAAAAACATTTGCCATGTTTTTCCGTTGCCTTGTGACCTTGACACGGGTCAAAGGTCAAAGCGGACATGCATCATCCAAACTATTTCGACCTTGGTACCAAAATGGTGGCCAAAATTTCATAAGGAATGCTCTGTATATGATATTTATTTGGCTACTTGATTCTGTTTTCTTTTATATGCAAATAAGCTAATATATAGGGACAGGCATAAACATTTGCCGTTATTCAGACTCCAGTACGTCCCAAAGCAAGAGTTAGGCCCATGTTTTTGCAAACAATTTAGTGAACCCTACACAACACCATTATACCTTGCTTTTAATGCCCGTGGCCAACTAAAACTAAGGTTGTTTTATTGAAAATGTGCAAGAGAGAAATGGTTGAGTTAGTCTGTAATACCAAATCCATGGATGAATTGTTATAACCGTGAAAACAACCACCGATTGGCACTACAGAGACTAAAAGTTAGCTATACTAGTATCTTTTCAGTCTCAGTCATATGGGTGGGTTATGTTAATTATTCCTTCCATCCGGGGGGGGGGGGCTGGGGGGGCGTCGGGCTTCTTGGTCATTGATCAAAGGGGATATTTCAGCACAAACTAAAGAAAAGCTGTATTTAAAAGGGGGTATTTTTTAAGATTGTGCACAATACGTAACGTGACAGGGTGCAAAAAACACTGAAATCGGAAAATTAAAAGGTTGTACTTTTCACACTTGACTTACTATTTGGGTACGTTTGAGTTATGATTGTATTCGGCCTATTCTGTGTAAATGAGCTACTCCAGTATACAAGTAACACATTGATGACTTGCTTAGGGGTCACATATTGCCAACTATTAAGGGTTAGGATTTTACACTTCCATACTTGTTTAGGTTGCTTTAGACCTATCAAATTACTGTACTTGTTTAGAACGCGTACCTTTTTGAACTTCTTTTTTGGCGCGGGACTTTTGAAAATGTGACTTTTTTGGGTTTAGTTATAAAAGCGACTAACCACCTAAAATTGTCCTTTTAAGCCATCTCATCACTAAAAATGTGGACTTTCTTGTCACACTTCTCTACACTTTGGACCATTTTTATGGACAAAATCAACAAAACATCGACCTTTTGCACCCCGTATGTGGGATAGGGGATTTGTTGCTTGCTGATGTGTGTGGGTGTGTTGGGGTGTGGGACGGCGACCAGCTGCTGATCTGAAGATAATCAGCCAGTGCCCATTCAGGAACTAAACTCACAAGCTTACGTGTATGATTTTTAATTAGGTTCGTAGCCAAGTAGGTCATCACCTGCCATACTGACAGCGTTTAAAAATGGTCCCCGTCTTGGTCTTTTGGCATCAAAATGACTTTCTGGTCTTTAAAAATGCATCTTCCAGCTACAATGCAAAGGGCGAGTGCAGTAATTCTAGACACAAAATCATGAAAATGCAGCAATATAGATGTATTGCTTACGCTCTCTAAGTATTATTAGCACAAACGTCATACATGTATAAATGATCCCACACCAATCTACAGTTTTCTCCAAGAGGTATGTGACAGGATTTCCCAGGATAATGAATGATTTATTATTATGTGGTGATGAACCATCGATAAGGGACTTATACCTCTGAAAGGGATGTTTGTCATCCAGAATGGCAATGTCAAAGTGGTAATATATCTTGACTGGTTTATTGCATAACACTCCTTATACACAAGACCGGAAAAAGATGGGAAAAAAGGGGAGGGAACGGCGGGGGGTCCCCATACGGGGGCGGGGGTCCAACACAAAAAT
Organism: Ophioderma brevispina; assembly: GCA_023653785.1. NCBI lineage: Eukaryota > Metazoa > Echinodermata > Ophiuroidea > Amphilepidida > Ophiodermatidae > Ophioderma > Ophioderma brevispina. The sequence goes on along the minus strand of JAMKCH010024679.1, from coordinate 14,257 downwards.
GCCATCTTATGGGGACTTGCTACAGACCCAGTCTCTTTTTAGCCTTCTGGTATATCATTATCAATGACCCTTTTTCATGCCAATTTTAGTATGGGTCAATGAGTTCGTTTTCAAAATGTCTCAAATTTGTTTCAGGATAGACAAATTATGTTCCTCAATTAGAAGCCAAATGTTTCACAAATTTTTTGGGGAAAATGAGTAGAATTTCCTCAATTCTGAAGTCTAAATGTCCCAAATTATTGATTAAAATGTAACAATTTTAGGAAGAGAAGAAAGAAAAAAAAGGAATATATTTGGTTAAATTTGGCCCACAAATTGCATTTCTGGTATAGCTACGAATGGCAAAATATATAGCTATGGGTCCTACTTCCAGACTGTTGGAGGCACGTCCCTACTAAACCAAACGTGAGACACCCCACACGGGTGTATAGGGTGCTCTATACTTGATTTTTGTTAGAAAAGAAGTTTTCAGGGCTCTGGATGGAAAGAATAATTAAATCCTCATTACATGCGGACTGAGATTAAGATAACCTAGAATCATATTTTTTCCTCTCAAGTGCGAAACCGTGCTTATTTCCAAGGTAATAACTACGATTCCTTCATTTCTTAGTTTTTACTTTACTTACCAAGGGTCTTAATAGCAAGAAATTAATGGGTTGCGTTAATCAGGGTTTATTCTACATTCCAAGAATGAGTTGTTTATAGATGACTTATTGTGCAAAACCTTTAGGCCTAACGATTGCTCTGGACAGGACTGCAGTCTGGCGAAAGGCAATTGTATGCATAATTGTCTTCTCTAATTAGGTTTTTTCCAAATAACAAGTAAACGAAAGGTCAAATAACAAAAATAAATATCATACGCATGTCCTTGTGAAATTTGCAACATTTTGGTACCAAGGTCGAATACTTTGGACGATGTTATGACCATATTGACCTTTGACCTTGTGCCAAAGGTCAAAATAAAGGTCAACGGAAAAAATGGCCAACATTGTTTTATGAATAGTCAGGCAACCCAGTAGTATACGTTACGTTTATAGTGGTTGCCAACAATAACATGAACTTCACCAAATGTTACATAGGCCCCTCCACTATTTGTAAGATGTGTGAAACATGATGTTCTAACATACTCAAAATTGGTTATTGGATTGTTATCGATTGGTAATTGAAGCTATTGAAATATTGACAATCCCATTTTTAACTTCATTATAAAGGTGATCATTGTTTTTTATGATGAGGCAATACTATGTATTTTCAATATTATCAATTCACTTTCATTAGTAGAGTTAGTAGCCTATCAAATCGCTCAACAAAATTACCCAGAATGTTAAACCAAACCAAAATTAAACCAACAATCAGAAACCTCTTATTGGATTCCCCAAAGTAACAAAAAAAAAGAAAGTGAATTCCGATAATTAAGCCTACATGGTCTATAAGCAGGCCCAGAAATTGGAAATTAAGCCACCAGTGGTAGGCCCACGTACCAGAATAGCAAGACCTCAAGCCAACGTTTCTATTTTTAGAAGAGCAGAGTTTGGTAGATCAACGTTGAACGTTTGGTAAAACACGTTGGCAAGAATCTCGAGGTCTTTATTAATAGAAAAACACTGCCAAAATCTATTTGTTTTCTTTTTAAGATGGAAAGAAAGATGTGCTATTGAAGCCAAGGTATTCATGTTGCATCATTCATTCCAAGTATTATAAGGCAGAAATCGGACCAAGTGGATTTTGCCCTCTCACAATTGATGAAGCATATCTTTCATTTTACCGTATCAGATTGGAATGAAATAATGGCATATTAAACTTTATTTTACTGGCGTTTAACAATGGATTACACCAACAAGACCCATGCGTACTTTCTTTGATCAAAAGGTCGTCGTTCTGAGAGTGTTAACATTTTTTTTTGGGACAGCCTGTTATTGTATTGCATTCTGTTATAGGATTATGATAGCATTCAAATATATTTCGTTACGTTGGCTCCGGCAAAAAGCAGATATAGTCCGGCGGGAACCAGGAGATCCGGACTCTCGGAATGAAGCGTGAAACTAGTGGTGCGTGAAGAGCTCTCAACTGAATCGAGTTGCTGTTTTATTACCGTTGTATAGGTGGACTGTGAGTCCGACGGACTTCTATAATTACTTCTACAGCTGCTAAAAGTATGTAAACAAACGACTTTGGAATTATTTTCTTTGATAGCCACCAAAATATAATGCCGCGTTGAAACTGGTAAGTATACGCTTTAGCTATTGATTCTCTAATGATAAAAGGTCTAATGAATTCTATTCACCCTCTTCGCGGTCACCCCTTTTGCATGTAGACCCTCGCACTGGCAGTGGGGGGGGGGGGGGGGGGTGGGGGGTTGGACGGGGGGGGTGGGGGGGCGGGGTGGGGGGGAGGGGGGCGACGCGAGGGCCGTGTGCCGGCGGCGGGGGCCCACCAACCCGAGGGCCACGGGGGGGGGGAGGGGGGGGCGGTGGGTGGGTGCCGGGGGGGGCGAGGGTTGGGGGGGACTGATCTTGATTCTCCACCACTGGCCCCCGGAAGGGGGGGGGGGGGCTGGGGGGCGGGGGGGCGTTGCGCCGGCGTGGGGGGGGTGCGGTGCCGCTCTACCATATGGGGTTGGGGCGTTGTGGCGCGGGAGCGGCGGGGAGGGGGGGGGGGGGGCGGGGCGGGGGGAGGGGGGGGGGGGGGGGGTCTATTCTTCCCCTCTGGGTGAGGGGGTGGCGGGCGGGTGGTGGGGTGGAGGTTTGGGGGGGGGGGGGGGGGGGTGAGGGGGGGTTTCTGGGGGGGAGCGGGGGGGGACTCCTACTGGCGCGGGGTTATCATCACTGGGTGTCGGTGGGTGTATCTTTTGTTGCTCCTAGCTCGTGATCTCGTTGGGCGGGGGGGGGGGGCGGCAACTCCCCAGGCCTGGGCGGGCGGCGGGGGGGGGGGGGGGGGCGGGGGGGGGGCGGGGGGGGGTAGCTCTCATAAGCCTAAAAAAAAAGCACCCAAAAATAAAAAAAAAAAAAAAAACAAAGTGGGGGGGGGGGGTGGGGGGGGGGGGGGGGGGGGGGGGGGGGGGGGGGGGGGGGGGGGGGGGGGGGGGGGGGGGGGGGGGGGGGGGGGGGGGGGGGGGGGGGGGGGGGGGGGGGGGAACATTTTGGCGAGCACCCCCTTTTCGAGAAGAGGTGTGCGGGGGGGGGGGATGCGTGTGGACACAGAAAAAACAAAACAATAACAAACACAAACCGCGTTTTCATCGCTATAGTAGATTCATCAAAAGCGATCTTCCCAACACGTGACCAGATCGTTCCACTCGTCAAGACAGGAGGTTCTCAGTACGAAACGGAAAATGAAATGGAGACTAGTAAGTCATAGAGCTCACACACAAAAAACACAAGGAAAAGGAAGAATTAAATTTTCTTTACGTTTCCAATTCACATTGCCGAAATCACGGGTGGATTATTTAGCATGCTATCAATGGACTAATACCACGATACTCGTTATATCCGCTTATCTCAATAACCTGATGACTCGCGGAAATAAGAACGATAGATAGCTGCTTTGTGATACAAGAACATGGTCACATTGAAGTGAACATATACACTGATACAAATAAACTTATCTGTCACAGAGCAGCTACTCGAATTCAATAACGGAGAGATAATGGATAAATCATCATTTTGTCCCCATCAACACCCCGCCCATCACCAGCATAAAAGATCGGTTTACGAGATATACCATAATGTGTGTGTTTTGAAACTGTCGGGAGGTGCGAGAAAGATTAGCCACTCTAGGCGTCTTAGCAAGTCTGATTTTCTCGCAACTTACAGAAATCATTTCAAAACAAACTAATCAACAATGAATTGCGACACAAGGTATATTTTGGCACATATGAAGAGTAACTATTGAGCATATTCGAGGAGATATAAGAAGTGTTTTTAATTTATGTTTATAAAAAACTAGCCTTCCAAAAAATTTCGAATAAATCTACGGGAATTTATAATGTTAATGTATGATTGGAATACTATTGTTTTAGTGCCTCACGGAACTCTGTCGAGTGGCTGCACTGACCTGACCCATACACGGTGACGCGTGCAGATTATACCATGTCGAAATGCAACTAGGAGGTCCGGATCACATTATCATAATGTCATTCGATACCAAACAAATAACCCGCCACAAAAATCTCAAGTTAGTTGAGATGTTGGGTGCTATTGGGTGGTTTAAAATGTGTACCCATATCCATGGACCAACCAAAACGAATGAAAAGACAACAATCAGTCGTCTTGAAGGTACAACTAAATAAACTACCTCAATGAATACAAAATCTTTATACAACATAAGCGAGCATTGCATTATGAGACCAAAAAAGAGTAATCATCGAGCACAATGATCACAGGTACACCTATTATTACACATGGCCACCTCTACACATACATTAAATGTATCACTACCGATTAGTATATGCAAAGCGGCACCACAGTATGTGGAAGAAGCGGAGGCAGCCATTGCTTATCTATTGTTGGTACTCTAGTTTCTTTGTGGTCGGCAAAACATGCGGACGGTGTATTTCTAAAGATTACATAACGTTTTGCATCTCATCTATATAGAACCTTTTGGTGTACCACTGATATAAAGAGAGCAATAGAAAATTCCAGGTGAATGGAGTGAAAATCATTCATGACACTGACTGATAATCAATAGTTTCACAAATGGATGTCACTGGTAGTAGGATCTGTTCTTTCTTGCCCTGTTTATTGCAAATAGGAACTGTTCCCACAAACGATTTTGAACGCATAGGTATTAATCCATCTCATTGCCTGGAACCTTTAATAAAGACATGATTAAGTTAAGACAATATCAGTGATTCACCCAAAAGAGTCAAAATATTTGAAATTGCACTGGAATAGGAACTCTCTCCGTGCTGGGCAATTGTGTATAAAGTTAGAACAAGTCATGACATTTGAACCAGATTTTCCACCACAGTAATTTACAAGGTCATGTGGCTAGATACTATATGTCACAAAAGACCGCCTCGGCATTTTTAATCCACCAAACCACAGAGCGCGCCGAAGGCGCGTGTCGAACGCCGAAGGCGTGAGGCCGAGCAGGAGCACGAGGACGAGCTTACGACTGAAAACTTATGGCGTCACCAAGAGAGGGAAGAAGAATCACAACAAATTGAATAAATAATCAAAAAAGCCTTGATAAAAGGCATAGTCATTTGCAGGCAAAAACACATACAAAATAAAAAAAAAGACTAGAAGCTTGTTTGGAATCAGTCAAAGAATGCATATATTAGGACTGACTTTGAAAATGTGCCGATGAAAAATAAATCATTTGAAATGTTTCTAAACACAAAAAAAACAAACAAAATAAACAAAATTGACAAAAATTAATTGCGGTGTAGATGCAACATCGAACATCCGCCATGGAAGAAGAGTATAATATGTAAAAACGATAAGGCTGTGAATTCTCACAAATTACTTTTTCCATCTGAATGAAATTGTCCAAAAAAAGGAAAGAAAAACACGGCATAATTCCAAAGAATGAAATCTCCGGTCAAATTACTGCACGTACACTATCCCCTTTGCAGTTTGTTTGTCCTTTATTAGGTTGGTTTTGGTCTTATTATTGCAGGTATGTAGGATACCATAGTATTGTTACAGACATGCCAAAATTCTGATATTTATATTTTTTCATTGTCTGAGTTAGCAAATCACTGATAGTGCCTTTGGAAGAGGGGGGGTGTTTGGTCGAGCGAGAGGGTAGATGGTGGGGAGATGCGTGCAAGTGGGACTTCTTCTATAAGGGATGATAATTAATCAATTAATCAAAAATCAAATTGATATTATTTGGTATCAAACATTTTTATCATTTTCATTTTATTCAGTCCATTTTTGTTTTTTTTTTTTTTTTAGAGGGTGAGACAAATGCTACAAGAGAGAGTAAGAACCACACATGACGCATACAAAAGGAGGTTGTCGAAGATAAAAAACAATTATAAAAATCTAATGTATACAATGTGATGTGGGTACCGGAGAGAAATATTTCAACTGAGAAAATGGAAATAAACCCACGTAGTGACCAAGGGAGGTAGGCCAAAAGGCCTTTTTCAAAAAGTTAATTCCATTTGGGTCCGTTAGAGGCAGGAAGAAGGGGTGAGGGCAGGCAAACAGAGAGGCAGGCTGAGCAAAAACATTTTTATAAAAACCGTGGAGGGCCAAAAGCAATGATTTGCGCGCAAAGGGGAAAAAAAAAAGAATTAATTTGAAGCTAAACTACGTCATGATGCATTGGGTTATGCTCAGCTAGCCGTCTAGCTTGCTCAGAAATATTTTTTAAACTGGGAAAGGTGGTGTTGAGAATGAGGCAAAGATTGTACGGCGCAGCGTGAGATTTCGTTATGGGTGGAGATGTGGGTATGAGAATTCAAAGAGAATTGCGGATAGAAAAATGTATGGCTAGCCGACCTGTGAATCCTAGAGGGACAATTGAAACTATGTATGGGCACCAAACTGAGTATTATAGTTGTGAACAGATATAGCACGGGAGTACAAATGAGCGTTAGATAAACTTGTGGAGCAAAGGACCCTGACAAATTTTGTAAAAACAATGAGTTCAAATTATTTCATCATAAGCACTATGTCATTGTACTTGATGAAGCAAACCGCGCTCTAAGCACCAAACTCCCTCTGCCCCATGTGGACCATGCATCTTCTAAATAAACCGAAAAACTACCCTTATGATGCAATTTGTTTGAAAGCTTAATATTTATAAAAAAGTAATTAAGAACAGACTTGTATAACACATGAGGAATCAAGGGAATGTATGGTCATGGTAGTGACATAAGATGATATTAAGTGGCATTTGTGTGTTCTCTCAGCATTTGGGTGTGTTTTTGTCTGTAGTTTGTTTCATCCATTAAACCAAATGAGCATGTCGTACAGAAAAATTCCAAGCCATGCACACAGCTTTTTTAAGGATATCACAGGCACAATTTTTTCCCCAGACAAAGATTGATCAAGGGTTAACCCTAAATATTTAGCAGAATCACACGCGCTTAATTTGAGTTACACATCACACTAAAGAACCGAAAATGATTGACATTTTGAGTTGTTCTTTTATGACCACAACAGAAACAACCTTCCGTCCTACACAAAGATGTAAAGAAAGGGGCTATTATAAACCAGCCAATTGACAGGCCACGGACTCCAATTATTTGCTAAGTTATGTATGCAAGACACTGGGCATTTTTGTCGAACCACAAGAGAGCTCTATGTCGCATAAAGCAGGAGTTTGCAATCGACAAATGGCATGACTGGCGGCCATGTCATTTATATAAACTAAAAAACGGAAGGTGCCCAAAATGCCTTGCCTTGGGAACCCGGGTGTGGAACCCCCACGGAAAAAGTATTTGGAAGGGGGGTAGTAGGATGAGCACAACCGGGAGAATTCACAGGAGAGGCACTTGAATATGCGTGTTCCTCAGCACACTGTAGGTATACGCTCGTATATATAAAACCATACTCGTACGCACACGCATCAGTCTTATGGACAGACTCCACCGAGCTTTAATTGTGGTTTGTTTGGGGACCCAGCGCAACGCGAACAAGGACGACAGTGACCTCAGACATGTGATTTAGGCGAAATGCTAATGGAGGAGTAGCTAAGCCACCAGTAGTAAATTAAGTACTCTTGCGAATAATTGTATGTCCTGAGAATAACTACTTATGTGTTTAGAAATGGATCAACAGGTATCCGAGGAAAAGGAGTCGTTAACAACCAGATAGCTGTATAGAGATAACATACAAGGGATATGTATGTTCTAGACGACACAAGATGCAATGTCTGGACACTGGGTAAATATGAGCAAGCGAGTATTCAAGAGAAATGACATGAAAAGGCCTGTTCAAATGGCTGCCATCGGCGTACCGGCTGTGAGTTTCTTGAGGTAGTCACGACACGGACACATCGCATATTAGGATCAGCAATCTAATCAGGACATGGAGTCGTTTTGTTGTATATGAGAACAAGTGGACACAGGATGATTTCGTGAGCTGATCTTTTAATGCTGTTCACCATCCTTCACATAGAAAACAACATAACTGGGGAATTTCATCAACGGAACCAGTGAAGGAACTTTAATCGGGCTTGGACGTCGACAAATGAACCGGAGAATGTCTTAAGGTATAACATTCAGATGTGGATCAGAGGGGTCAGTAATCAATGTAGAAACTGTGTAATACCGCTAGAGTACTTTGCTTGAGTAGCCCCCCCCTATGTGGAGTAAAACTCGTGCCTGTGAAGTGCACAATGAGAGAGTATCTATAATCACAACATACGGACGCCAAGTCACGCGTAGCAAGCCTATCAGTTCCAGAAGTGTGGGCAAAATTTCTGATTATCCCCAAATATGGACAATTGGACGCGCCACCCACCCCCCCACACGCACGCACACACCACACGAACAGTTTCGCCAAAGCACTCACGCACCACCACAGTACAGGGTGTGAAAACAAGTCCTTGATAATGTAAGTTAAGCACAGAATACAGACCGGGAGAACGTTCAAAACAAGGACTTACAACCCTCCCATGTCCAGTAACCACGCATGAGAGATCTTTTTGCGTCCTACTTGTGGATAGGTGATAGGCCCGTGAAATGTATATTGTAATTATTATGTTATAAAGATTGAAACATTCACATTTAGACGTTTTTTTTATGGTGTTGTTTAAGAGATCTCTTAATTTGGTGGCTCGCGTCTCCAGTACATTTGTCTGCTGGTAAAAAACGTTAGGCCTGTTTGAAGTTGCCCGTTATTACGGCGCGCTCTTTTTTTGTATGTTTTTCGTATGTGCATGAACCTTATTAAGCAGGAAGAATTTAGTAAATAAATGTCGAGGAAATGAACAAAGCGGGTTTTTTGTTTTTGCAGGGATAGAGAAACTTGTCTTGCCAACCTAATATATTCACGAAGTCATTGTTGATCAATGGCTCAGTTCGACTCTTAGACGAATTTCTTTATAGGTGCACACGCTGTCCACAAATACTGCTAAGATCGTTCCCCCATCCTAAAAGTCCCCCAAGCCTGATCAACATTGCTACAATATACATCTGACCAATCTGTATTAAAAATGGCATTCAACAAAAATTCACAATAATGTTTAGAAGAACGATTTTAACATGTTTATAACATTATGATGATTGATCTGCTTTTAACAACCCGTACGAGAACAGTAGATAAGAATGTGTCACTCATTGTACCTGATTGACAGATTTTTGTTTGTGTTGGTACAAGAATGGGATCTAAACAGCTGAGACTAGGAAACGAGGGTTCAGGCGCAGGGACTTAGTTAATCACGTTATTGTAAGGAATGTTAAGGCCTGATAATACACATGTGCGTTTCCATCTAACATGAATGAAATTGTATTTAGTGGCAGGTGAGTGAGTTATAGGACCGGAGTGTCCTCAAGATAATCCGATGTGGGCACGTGCCATTGCATTTGTTTCATTTTCCCTCTCCGTACTTAATTGAATAGGTCCCAAAACTCCAGGAGCTTCCAGGGGGACGAACTATCACGCGAATCGGACAAAACGGTATACTAGAATCGTATTATATAAAAGGGCTTGTACTTTTTGCAAAAAGCATTGTTTGGATCATTGGAAATAGATTCTTGACCCCAAATGGTATGACATACGCACTATACAGAATAAAATTTGACATTAATGGTCGTTCGTGAGATTTTGGCCCGAAATCATGCTCCAGGAGCATATAATATTTTCAACTCGCTCAAGGGGCGCTATTTCATTATTATGTGTGCGCTTTATTCGTTAATGGTTTATATGAAGTATACAAAAGAACGACTTGCTGCCGGCTCGGATTGCGTGGGCGGGTCTGTGGGCGCTCGTCTTGTATCTAAAGGTTGTGGTTCGATTCCCACTCCAGGAACCAAATTTAGTTAATGATTTGATTTGTATTTTAGAGTTGAGATTGGAATCATAAAAAACATCAGATGCTAGGATTGAAGTAGAAAAATATTGATAGCTGCTTATGAGATAATAAGACTTGTCATGGTCCTGGAGCATGATTTAGGGGTCAATGTCCTGGTCCCTTCGGCCATATTGGTTTAATTGAATATACCTGTATCAGTATTCTAATACATGTCAATAGACAATGCAAGTATTTGCTGTGTTATTTTACTTACCAAACCTCATTCAATAGCTGACCACAAACCACAAACCAATTTGGGTGCTAGTGCTGTGAGTGGGTCGGTCATGGTATTCCCATGACCCAAATACGACTCGTCCGTTCATCACAAAAACAAATCAGATAACCTTACAGGGGAGTTAATTCTTCAGCTCCAACGTTTTGGAATAAGAACATTATTCCTAGGGCCGATATACAAAATTCAGGGCAATGTTTGGTCGTCAAGATTCGATTTGATGTGTTGAGGACACCTCTGTAATCTCTGTCGTCAATGGCGAAGACGTCCCAAAAAATCGGGATTTCTTGGCAGCCCTCCCCTGATTATTGAATTTATTCCTTGTTTCGCCCTCTAGCGTGAATTTTTATATTTGCCAGGCCCCTGACACGTGACTCAGAAAATTGTGACTGCACAGAGTGGACTGCATTGGACCGATAGGCGGCAAATTATTTGATATGATATCTGGTATGCCTCGGCACGTGATCGGACATGGCATACTTGGTTGCTGTGTGCCACGCATGATGGGACCGTTGTTATGTTACCTTAGCTGTCGAAGCTCTGCTAATAGTCCCAACAGCGGAAGCTCCAAACGGAGTTGATGAATGAACGTGAAAATCTGATTACGGGAATCGACAGACAGCCACAGTCCAATTCCCATTGATGTTGTTCCCTGGTTTTGCTTTGACCTTCCGTTTCGTGTCCGTGATCAAGCACGGTTAGAAGACAAGATGATACATTAAAAGTCAATCATTAACATCTAGCTAATAAGTCCTTTTTATGTATTTTGTGTGATAGGTAGTTTAATTAAGTGAAAATTGATCTAACAGGACCCAAAGACCGTGAAAGCTGGCTGCTTGATAGGAGAAACATTTGAATGGTGTCGTTCGACGTGCAGACTGGAGAACATAAGTCCGTATACCAAATGAAATTAACATCCTATAACATAGTATAAATACAAATGTTGAAATGCCCAAGAGTGTGAATGTGATAGTATACAAAGATTGAATGCCTAAGAGTGTTGTAGTATACAAAATTTTGAATGCCCAAGAGTGTGATGGTAAAAGGGATGAATTCATTCTGCCACCATATCCTTCAACATCAGTTTATTCACATTGCCGAAATCACGGGTTGTTATTTAGCTGCTATCAATGGACTAATACCACGATACCCGTCTGTATCCCTTATCTCAATATCCATGATAACTCGCGGAAATAAGAACGATTAGATGCTGCTGTGTGCTCAAGAATGGTCACATTGATGTGAACCATATACATGTATCACAAAACTTACTGTCACAGAGCCGCTATCGACTTCATAACGAGAGATAATGGTACATCATCATCTTGTCCGATCAACCCCCGCCCATCCCCGCATAAAAGTCGTTTTTTTTTCGAAAATATACTAGAATGGGTTTTGTTTTGAAACTGTCCGGGAGGTGCGAGAAAGATTAGGCCCTCGAATCGTGCTTTGAGAGTCGATTTTTCTCGCATTCCATATCATTTTCAAAACAAACTAATCAACTAATGATTGTCGTCAAAAAGGTTTTTCTTTTTGCACTATTTATAGAGTATACTTTGGATATGTTGGAGTAAATAGAAGTGTTTTTAATTTATTTTTAAAAACTCACCTCTACCACCTACCCCATCAAAGTTAGTAAATTACGTTAATTCTTAATGTAATGTAATGATTTGAGTACTATTGTTTTTAGTGCCTCCGCTCTTCGTGCTGCCGGCACTTGACCCATACGGTCGCGTGCTATTATCCTGTCGAATGCATTAGGCTAGGTCCTTATCCTTATCATAATGTCAAGTCGATACAAACAATCCGCCCAAAATAAGCAGTTTTTTGGATGTTGGGTGCTATTGGGTTGGTTAAATTTTGTCCTCTCCATGCCACACAACGAATGACATGACACATCAGTGTCTTGATTTAAATAAACCGCCTCAATGAAGATCTTTTTCCTACGCGCAGGCATTGCATTATGAGAAAAAAGAGTATCTGAGCACAATGATCCCAGTACACTATTATTACAACAAGAACCTGGCCACCCTAACACATACATTCTTTTGTAATCACTAACCGATTAGTGATATGCAAACCGGCACCCACAGTATGTGGAAGAAGCGAGGCAGCCTTGCGTTCCTCTTGTTGGTAACATCTAGTGTTTTCTTTGTGGTCGGGCAACATGCGAGAACTCGTGTATTCTAAAGCATTAAACGTAACGTTTTGCCTCTCTATCTATATTTAAAAGAAAAAACACCTCTTTGGTGGTACCACTGATTTATAAGAGATCAATAGAAAAATTCCCCAGGTGACTGGTGTGAATCTATTCTGACACGGACTGATAATCAATAGTTTTTCACAAATGATTCACTGGTAGTGTATTCTTTTTTTTTCTTGCCCTTTTTTATATTGGCAATGGGAATGTCCCACAAAGATTTTGAGTAGGTTTTATCATCTCATTGCTGGGATCCTCTGGGACCTTTAATAAAGACATTGCATAAGTTAGAAGACACTATCGTGATTCACCAAGAGTCAAAATATTTGAAAATTGAAGGAATAGCTTGAACTCTCCTCCGTGCTGGGCAATGTGGTAAAGTTATTAACCGTCAGTGACATTTAGACGATTTCCCAAGTGCTTATTACAGGTCATTTGCTAGGTCTATTGTCCAAGACGCCCGCATGTTTTTATCCACCAACCACGAGCGCGGCCCGAGGCGCGTGTCGAACGCCCGAAGGCGTGCGGCGAGCGGAGCGAGGCCGAGATTAACGACTGAACTTTGAAGCTGTTTCCAGAGAGGGGCTGCTCACACAAATTGAATCAAATAATCAAAGCCTTGATAAAAGGCTAGTCATTTGCAGGAACCATCAAAATAAAAAAAAAGACTAGAGCTTGTTTGGCCTCATTCCAATGCATCTTTAGGGCTGACTTTGAATATGCCTATGAAAATAATCATTTTGAACTGTTTCTCACACAAAAAAAACACAAATAAACAAAATTGACAAAAATTAATGCGTGTGTCGAGTGCACTCGACATCCGCTGGGAGAGTTATATGAAAAGATAAGTCTGTAGAATTCTCACAAATTACTTTTTCCATCTGATGAATTGTCCAAAAGGAAGAAACGGCAAGTATTCAAGATATGAATCTTCCCGTTCAATTTACTACTGACTAAAATTCCGATTTTGTCCTTATAGGTTTGCCTTCTGGTCTTATTATTTGCAGGATGTTAGGATACCCGTATTTGTTTTACAGACATGCAAAAATTCGAATTATTTATATATTTTTTTTCAATTTTTCTGATTAGCAATCACGTGATAGTTGCCTTTAAAAGCCGGTGACACAAGGTAATTGAGATCTGCAATGCTTTCTTCATAAGATATAATCTAATCAATTTATCAAATCAATTGATAATTGATTGGTAAACATTATTTCATTTCATTTTATTCAGTACTTATACATTAAAAATGATCCAAAGAAAACACACATAACCTATACACAAGATTGCACATGTATAAAAACAATTATAAAATCTAATGTATACAATGTGATGTGGGTACCCGGAGAGAACTATTTCAACCTGTGAAACATGGAAAATAAACCCAGTAGTACCAAGGATAGCCAAAAAGCCTTTTTTCAAAAAGCTTAATTCCATCGGGGTCTTTAAGGCCAAGCAAAAGCAGCAACAGGAGGAGACATGAAGCAAAAACATTTTATAAAAACAGTGGAGGGCCACAAGCCATGATTTGCCAAAAAAAAAAAGATTAATTTGAAGCTAATATCTATTATGATCTTGGGTTATGCTCAGCTATCCTAGCTTGCTCAGAAATATTTTTATTAACTGCAAAGGTTGAAATGAAGCCAAATTAAAACCATTTCGTTACAATTGAATTTGGTATGAAATTCCAAAGATGAATTGCTGTATAGAAAACTGTGCATGGCTAGCTCGACCTTTGATCCTAGGGACAGTGAAATTGTATGGGCGACCCCTGGTTTATAGTTGTGAACAGATATAGCAACGGGTAAAATGAGCGTTACGATAATCTGGAGCAGTACCCTGAAAATTTA